>JANTPZ010138635.1:0-21973 GCA_025593235.1 Vachellia pachyceras
AGCATTGTTTTGAAATACATTTTTAGCCTAATGCTCGAGTATTAACTTCCAATACTCGAGCATTGGCAACACTCTATGCCAATGCTTGAAGTGTTCACTCAGAGTATTGATCAAAAACTCATTTCCAAAGAGCAGTACTCGAGTGCAACAACATAGTACTCGAGTATTGACAACACTTTATGTCAACACTTGAAGTGTTGCCTTAGAGTACTGAGAGTACTGAATTTTATTAAGATCAAAAGGTGCAGTGCTTGAGTATTGAGTTCCAATGCTCGAGTACTGTCAACACTTTGACACAACACTCGAGTGACTTTATGAAGTATTGAATCAACATGTTCAAACTTGGATTCTGAAATCTTTTTTGCAATCTTTTATCATAATTTTGTTATCATCAAAACAAGGTTCCAACAATTACGCAAACATTGTTGCATGAGAACTTGAAAATACCTTCTATTTATTTGGAAAACGCATTCCTTCCAGCTTTCTACTTGAATCTTTAAAAATTCATAACTTTTTATACACACATCCAAAAAATGTGTTCTAGGACTTGTTTTAAAACTTGACATGATTACTATTTTCTTGCCAAATTTTGTGGCTAATAAAGACCATTTATCTAGTTTAAAATTTACCCCAATGTCAGCTTTCCAACAATAACTTCCAGCACACATTGTTAACTTCAACGGATAATTTCTCAAACCCATTTAAACTCCTTTCTCTTCATATTGTAAAGAACCCGAAAACCTATTCATGGAAGTCCCACAATCTGATATCAATCAATAAAACTCATCCATTACTCATTTGGAACCTCAACATAGTAGCAAACTTGTATATTCTAGTTTCATAAACTAATTCAAAAATTCAACTTATAATACCAAATATCATAGTCATTCTCAAACCATTTAATTTTTTTTTATTCCAAAGTCCCATTTCCATACGTCTTTGCATTCAAGACCCAATAGCAAATCCTCCAATCATTACTTACCAAAAGTCATCTTTAATATTCCATAAACCCTTTAAAGCCTTAAAAATGCAATCCTTTACTCCTATATTAATTGCCTATTTGAACAGAGCGCACAGCACGACGGATATACATATACATATTAACCTCACTGCAAGCTTTATTCTCAACCTTAATCAGAGAATCACAGAGGCGAAGCTACTGTTCACATGAACAGTATATGGACAGTCCCAAGAGCTTCTTCTCGAAAAAAATCCTCAGAACAGCTCGCACCAAATGCTTCAAGGAACCTGTAATTTTGCTTATAACTTGATTCAATTGGTAAAAATTATCATTTTTCCAATCTAAATTAACCCTTGAAACCTCAAAACTGTAGATATAGACAAATCTGAGGGTAAAAGAGTGTTTATGAGACTCACCTGAACCTGTGTCATTGCTTGCACCGGCGAAAAGCGCCCTTCTTCGGTGAGAAATGGCACCGCCAACCTACACTCTCTATTCCTCTCCCGCATCGCGTTCCTGGAGCTCAAAGATGACAATAAAACTGATGGGTAAAAGATGTTTAATGCTCTACCACATGTGTGGCATGTGTGGGGAGGGTAAATGACAAGTTTTCCCTCCCACACTTCTCTCTTTTACATTTTCATCCTCCTCCTTTTTTTTTTAAACTGATCCCTTTTTTCTTGATTGTTACAATGTAACATCTTAAATTTTGAGTCTAGCAATTTAAGAATAAACCTAGATTAAGTTGGTTACTAAGTCCTATTAAGCTAAACGTGTAAAGTATACTATAGGGACCAGGCTTAAAAAATTACTTAAAACTACTTTTTTTCCCGCTGAGAATTACTTAAAAATATTTAAGGGTTAGAAGGGCTGAGGAATCATTAAGGAATATTATTTTGGGGTTTTATAAATTTGTCAATAGGTTTAATTCACCAAAACTGGCGTAAATAATTTTAGAGCTAATTTTAGGAAGAAAAGGCTTATTTCATGAAACAATTCAAGAAACATCGTTAGGCAATGATTTTTAGCCCAAACTTTTAGGGAATTTATTTTATGGTGTAAATAAATCAAGAAAGAAATACTTATACAGTATTAATTATTATTTCCTAACTATTATTTGGTAATTAAGTACCAGTCAAGAAATGGTAAAATGGTAAATTCATTACTCCAATCCTAAAAATGATTTGCGCCAAGGTTTAGCCTAAATTTAGAGCCCTGAACATGGCCCAACTGAATTGAATGGGTGAAGAATCATAGGTTTGATTTTTTTTTTGTGAATGGGTGAATGAGTAACCACGACTTTACTCTTTCAGAGAATCATGTCAGTTCACGCTACTCTTAATCTTAAGAAGGCATTAAATGCTAGAAAGATTGATAAAAGAACTCTAGTGCAGAAGAACCTTTTTTACACTAATTGTGGAATTTTAGCTACAAGATATACAAAGCCTTCATAATGATGGATTATAGACCCAGAATAAGGGATACCATGTAAATTGATAACCAAACAACTTATTTGAAAATGATTGACAAAATCTTGCATTACATACACTCAAGCTAATTAAACAAACATACTCATTCTTTCATCAAATCATTAGATTCATACCATAGGTTGGAAAAGTAGTGATGTTATACAATTCTTAGTTTGATCATCTTGAATGGAATGGCCATCTCCATGTTGGTACATTCACAATGACATCCTTCCGAGGTTCATAGCAACTTGAATGAAACTTTTTGAATAAGAAGAATTGCTAACTTCTTTGTTCAACTTCTTCCACGTTTCATAGATCAAAGAATTTATGTGCTTCTTAGCTTCGGCTTCAGAAGCTCCAATTTCATTCATGTAGCACTCAACCGATTTGGGTATATCCCCAGTCACCTTTTCTCGCTGTAAAATTAAAGATTTGTCAAAAATCAATACTACACTCTTAACTAAGAACTGGAGTTATTAGGAAGCAGAAAATAAGAGAGAGAAAGTATAACTGGTCCACCAATTGAAATCCATGCATTCTCTAGGTTTAGATTAAATTGAAGAGTTAGGAATATTTATAAATCTAACACGAGCTAAGTACTAAGATATTTCTAATTAATTAATTGATTCTAGGTTTAGATTAAATTGAAAACTTAGGAATATTGATTAGTAAGGTTTCTTGCTAGTCTTTGTGCTTAGTTAAAAGGATAACTTAATATTAAAATTGAACAACGAATGTTAGTGGATTCAATCACTTAGGACATCCATTTTATCGAATTTAAGTACATTCATTTGTTTAATTAATTAGAAAATAAAATTTGATAATGCTTGGTTAAATTGTTATTTACATTAAATTATTTAAGAATTAATATAAGCTCCACGTAGAGATTAGCTTAGGTTAATGCTATTATATTACATTTAGTGTAACACCTCCTATTTCCCCCTATTTTCTTATTATAGATCACTTACTAATCACTATTGGGCTTTGGATAACTCAATTTGGGCTTTCTATGTGAACTTAAACTTTCAAAAATGGAAAAACGTGATTACTGTTCACATGCCCTTTTTTCAGATTTCTGGCCCAACTATGAAAAATCATAATTAATTCTAGAAAACTCAAAACTGAGTGATTCTAATTTCTAAATTTTTCTTATTAAGTGAAATATAGGAGGAAAATATTCATTGGTTCCAGTTCTTACCCGTTTGATACAGTTTATTCAAAAACCGCATACTGTTCGAAATGGTTCACTCTAGTTTCCAGATTTTACCTCAATCTTTGGAAAATTATATCTCTTGATGTGCACATCCAAAATTTGCAAACTTTATATCATTTTAAATCTTAGGATGTGTAGTTTCTGACTGAAAAATTTCGGCCCATTGGGAGCTCGTTTACTATTTTTAACTGTTACTTGAAACAGATTCATTTTTCAGGACCTTTGGAACCCCTTTAGCTTTGAAAACCAATTTTCTTAGAAATTCAACAAAACCTCTTTTTGGTCAATTAACCTACCTCTAACATGCATGATTATTCCTTTACCATTTTGGGTTACTTTGAGCTCATTTTCATCCATGCTTAATCACCCATCAACATGATACCTTTGTAGAGGTTTGGGTTACAAACATGACAACAACTTCAAGAAAGTATGCATCTTAACCATTTACACCAACAACATGCAAGCAAAACATCATCTTCAAGCATCATTAACTGTTTTCTTACCCTTGCTTGAGCTTGCACCTAAATGGTTAGTTGTTGAATAATGAGATTTTAAAATCCCAATAGCGAAACTAGCTAAACAAAAGTATTGTGAATATGCATGTAACAACCTTTTAACAAACATATGAGCATGTGACATGTGATATGTTCAAACAACATTTTTATATGTATATGGCCATAGCAATCGAGATCACATTTCATACCCACCTCATTCACTTCATTCATCACAAAAACTCATGCATCATTCACAATAAAGTTTCATAAAACGTAAGTTTGGCTTAATAGTCTTGCTACCTTTGTAAAACTTCTCCTTTTCTAACTTAACTCCAAAGTTCTTTAGGATCCCTTCCAAATGTGCTCTTGAGGGTTTTAAAATCCTAAAAATTATGGTATAAGATCCATGTAAATAAACAACCAACAAGTTGCCATAAAGCTTGTAAAAACGCATAGAACCCCTTGTAGGTTTTTCAAGAGGCCTACAAGTTCAAGGCTTGGTTTTTATGGCTCCTTAAACATCTAAAATCCATCTCTTGGCTTTACCCTACACAAAACATCATTTTAAAGCCATTGGAAGTATCAAAGCACTCAAAAACCCATTCCTTCCATTTCTCTTGCCTTGGCCGAAAAGAAGAAAGAAAAAGGGGAAAATGGGTTCTTTTCACTTTCTTCATGTAACCTTATGTTTTCTTCCTTCCAAAACCCTTTCTCTTAGCTTTGGTTAACTCAAAAACATCTCCTCTTAGGTCACTTGAAATTTTGGGCAGCACCTCCCCATAAACATGAGCTTCCCATATTTTTTTTACAATAAATTAAAATCAACCAACAACAACCAACAATCTATCTTTTCCCCCTCAAGGAAGAGCTTGTAACCATTTACTACTTTTAAAACCTTCTCTTTTCCATTTTCAACTCTTGAAGTCCTAGCCATCATCCTCTAAAAGGGAGGCTCATTCAAGGAACAACTCAAAAGAAGGTAGTAGTAGTTGCAAGATTCAAGAAAAGAGGGGGATTTGGTTGCAAGAATACTTTACCTTGTGTTGTGGAAGCTTGGATCTTCTTCTTCTTGCTTGGGACGTAGTGTTTTCTAGAGAGAAGGGAGAGCAAAATTTTGATCAAGAAGAGAGGGAGAGATGATGTGAATTATGAGGGGAGAGAGAGAGGAATTTGTGTTTTACTAATTCCATGTAAAATGAATGTGTGGAGGGATAAACATTCTTGGAGCCTAAGCTGGAAATAATTGATCCACATTGTGCCACTTGTCTTTGTCTCATTCCTTGCTGAAAAGTGACTTTCAGACCCCCTATGCGTCATATTTTGCTGGCTGGGCCTTTTCCCGTTCCAGTTACTTGATCCGGTGGCACGCATTTCCGTAAAGTAACCTAGACGCATTTCGGAGACTTTATCTCTCACATGGTGCCATTCCCTAGGCTTCCTTGCCTAAGTGGCATCATTTACAAGCCCATAGCATCTCCGGGTTTCCCTCGTAACTCATCAGGATCCTCGATTTGCGTGCAACACCGTAAAACAGGCTTCCGACGGCCAATTTGACTTAAGGACATGGAAAAATTCTATATTTTTCCCTGATTCTCAAGCTCTTTTCCGTTCCTCAAAATTCTTTCCAGGTTTTCCATAATTAATTTTCTAAGAAAATATTGTTGTTCTCCATACAACGAAATTGCCCGCACCGAATACTGGGTAATAATTTTCATTAATTACTTTATGACCCAACTTAACTTTTCTCATTTCAGGTCTCCGCCATTTGAGGACACCTGTTACCTTAAATAATTATTTCTTGGTCGTCCTTAACTCCGAAATCCTTTATTTACCACTTATTTACGAAAATGGCACTACATTTTCTACTTTTGCCATAATTTCCAAAATGCCATCACTTTTTCTACTCTTTCTTAATTCCAACCTTGCCCTTGGTTGACTTTGACATTTTTATCAACTTTGACTTTTTGTTGACTTTGACCAAATTACCAAAATGTCCTTATTATTTGATGACATTTTATGCCCTAGGCCCTTTTTAATCAAAATGACCATTTTTATCATGTCATTTTGGCAAATGTCCATTTTGCCCTTGTGTCATTCGTACTTAAAATCCTCAAGACTAAGGACTTAGTCAATTATGATCCTTCTTATCTTAAGGCATTAACCTTATATCCATGGGCATTAAATCATCATATAAATACCGGCTCAACCTTTATTTCCACTTACAGGAATATATGGATATTACATTTAGCTTAGTTTTTATTTGATTGCCCCCATGACAAGGCTAATCAAGCTTCAAACTAGGGATTTTGGTATTGTAAATGGAAAAATTGTCAAGATTTTAATTAAATTATTGTGATCAATGTTTTAAATGGAATAAAACTTAAGAGATCCAAACTCATGGCTTGAAATTTGAAGAACCAAAACTGAAATGGGGATAAACTTGATGGACTAAATATTGTATTAACACTAGAAAAAATATAGTGAATTGTGATATTACATTTAGTAGTGTAGGATTTTGGGCGTACCTGGAGATGCAGAATTACGAATCTACAAATACCCACATGGAATTCGGATCACAATGGTGGATCCAAACACAAGACACATTAAAAGTACCGAAGGCAAGGGGAGAGGAGATGAGAGGATTCTCTTCAAGAGAAAGGGAAGGGAGAAGACTTGTTTTCTTTGTGTGTTATGTCTGCTCTCTTTGGGGAACCACTTCCCCATATATACAACTTCCCACAAGAGTCTATATTTACGCATTTGACCTAGCCCATAGATTTAGGTCTAATCCATCAAGGGTGGCCCATATTCCAACATCTCCAACTCACACTTGGTGGATTAGGAAACGTGGGCCTCATCCTTCTCTCTTCTTCCTTTCATACTAGGTGATTTGCCGTGACCGCATGGGCATGACGTCTTTTAGATGTTTGTACTAGAAATCCCTTTCACAGGATCAACACAAGACAATCTTTCTTCATGTAGCTTGAATCTGGTTATTATGCCTCATATGTCCTAGATTTAACCAAAATACACTTTCACTCTGACGAATCTAATCCCTCCCAAGTCAACATAAGACCTAGATCGTCTTTCTCTTATGCGTGGTGTCCACACTTATGAAATCTCAAAGTTGATACCATAAGGAACATGTCACAGACACCAGTATAGTTGTGTATTTATTAGGTAATCTTCCTTTCGGCCATATATCATTTAGATATACATCAACCGCTTTCCTAACGTAGTACCTTGTATCACACCTATCATGATAGTAGGATGTACGTTAAGGTAGCAGTCATTGAAGTATACCTCCATGATAATGTCAAAGTCAAAGGACATAAGTAGAAATATTAATTTCTTGGGACTCACACATCAACGAAGCAGGGATCCATTCACTTACTTCCCTTTTGTGGTTCTATAACACATGTGGTATGAATCACATGCTACGGTGTTTCTCTTATACTATAAGAGCGTACGTCGTTTTAACACTTACTATCAACATCGTACAGACTTTTAGTCTAGATGTTCCCAACATCTAAACCCAAATTCTTCCTTGTCTCATATCATATGACGTCAGTATTGAAGAATTTGTTGTCTAGTAACAGGCATCATGGGAGCGGGTCCCCATGATTCGATCTATGTTTTATGTGTATACACATTGGATCTCATCTTGACACGCTACACAGTTGCCGAGGTGACATAATTTGTATTTCTTCTCTACCATATCAACATTCCTGCTGCCTTACTGGTGAATAAAATTGTCTCATCTTTACATACTCCTCCTGAGTATCAAAGGCGGTAGCTCGTGTGAGAGAGCCTACCTCTACTGACATTGTATACTTGTACACAGACACATGAATTTAATCACAAATTCAATATACAGTGTCTACAATTTTACATTTCGCTCATACCAATAGCCCTTACATGTTTCTTAAACTTTTCTTTGCCTATTGCTTTTACATTTTATGCATACCAATAGCCTTTACATGTTTCTCAAACATTTCTTTGGTTGTTAGTTTAGTCAGGGGATCTGCGACCACACTCTTGGTCGAAATGTGTTGTACATTAATCACCTTATGTGCTATATAATCTCTCACAAAGTTATACTTAATGTCAATGTGCTTTGTCTTGCTATGATTTTGGGATCTTTCATGTAGGCTATGGCTACAATGTTGTCACAATATATTAACACAGGATGTGTACTCTCATTTCTAAATCCAAGGTGTTCAATAAACCTTTTCAGCCATAAAGCCTCTTGCACTTCCGTAGTGCAAGACACAAACTCAAATTTCATAGAACGTAGGCCTATGCACGTCTGCTTCTCGCTGCTCTAACTTATTGCACCATTATTCAGCAAGAAGGTATAACATGAAGTTGACCTTCATTCAACTTCGTCTCTGCCTACTTCAGTATCAGAGAATCCAAGAAGCCGCAATTTGCTTCCTTGATAACTTAGTGCATAATTCGTTTTGCCCTTTAAGTATCGTAGAATCCTTTTCACAGCTTTTCAATGATGTTCGTCAGGATTTGACTGGAACCTACTTACTGGTCCAACTGCGAAATAAATATCTGGTCTTGTACACATCATTGCATACATTAGACTTCCAAGTGCACTAGCATAAGGAACTCTTTCCATTCATTTATTAGCTGACTCAATTTTGGGATACATTTCAAGATTCAGGCCATCCAGTAACTACCGGGGTGTCTAAGGGATTGCAGTCACTCATGTTGAATCGCTCGAGAATTTTCTTAGTGTAATTCTCTTATGAAAGAGATGGAACTCTCTTTGAGCGATTTCTTTGGATTTTAACTCCAAGTATATATTCTGCTTCCCCCATGTCTTTCATCTCAAAATTCTATGGCAGCTATTCTTTAACAGCTAAGATCGAATTTAAGCTCTTTATGGCTAATAGTATATCGTCTACATAAAATGACAACATCACAAAGTTATTATCAAACCGTTTAATATATACGTAGTGGTCTTCTTCAATCATTTCAAAATTGTATGAGGTTATCGCTTTGTGAAACCTCAGGTACCACTGTCAGGATGATTGCTTCGTTCCATAAATGCACCTCTTGAGCTTACAAACTTTTCTCTCTGAGCCTTTCTTTATGAAACCTAATGGTTTTACCATATAGATTTCTTCGTCCAAGTCTCCGTTTAGAAATGCATTTCTCACATCCATTTGATGTAACTCCAGATCCAAACTGTATACTATTGCGAGAATCAGTCTTATTGAATTAAAGCGTACAACAGGTGAGAAGGTGTCCTCGTAATCGATACCTTTCTGTTGTGTATACCCCTTCGCTACCAGACATGACTTGTACTTGTCAATTGATCCATCCACTTTCCTTTTTTACTTTTTAGAACTCACCTTTTCCCAATGGCCTTTCGACCTTTTGGTAGATCAACAAGTTCCTGGACTTGATTCTTTCTCATTGAATCAATCTCTTTTTCCATTGTTTTCTTCCATTCATCTTTGGCAGGGCACGACAAGGTTTTTTGTACAGAACGTGGCTCATCATCTCTATCCGGAGTGATAACGTGGCTCATCTTCTCCATCCGAAGTGACCATGAGTGATTTCCCCTCTATTGGGAAGTGCCTCTTGGGTACATTCCCCTGTCACTCCTTTTTTGTAAAGACCTTTTGTCTCTTTCGTTTCCTTTGCTTCAGCCTTTGTAAAGGCCTTTATGAGCCTTTTAATTGTTTCCTTTGTCTCGGCCTTTGTAAAGGCCTTTATGAGCTTTTTAATCTCCCACTCAGATCGATATATTGAGACGATTGGGATCATTAGGTCGATCTGCACTCCTTGTTCTGACTCATAAAGAGATACTGTTCGAACTATCTCTCCTCTGCCAGGAAATTAATTTTTTTTTGAAATACGGCATCCCTTGATTCAATTTCAGTTACTGTTCCACCTTTTTTTTTGCCAATGAAAACGTATCCTTTTGATTCTTTAAAGTATCTTATAAGGATACATTTCTTTCCCCTATGACTCAACTTCCCATACTTGTGGGAATCATCATGAACATAAGCAGCCGACCCCCGGGGTCTTAAGATACTTAAATCTGACTTGCGTATCGTCCATAACTCATAGGGTGTGGAAGTAACTACTTTTGAGGGTACATGGTTAAGTATAAAGGCTACTGTTAATAAAGCATCACCCCAATGCGAAATTGGTAGGTTTGCTTGTGCCATCATCAACCTAACCATGTTTAGAAGAGCCATATTTCTTCTTTTGGACACTCCATTTTAATTACTGAGTGTTAGGGATAGTTCGTAACCTAATTATCCCCTTTTTTCTTCACAGAGCTCTTTGAACTGATCGGATAAGTATTCATGACATCAGTCAGTATGCAATACTTTAATTTTACGTTCTATTTGATTCTCTTCTTTGTTCATATATTATCTAAAACACTCTAGTGCTTCAGACTTTTGTGAAATCAAATAGACGTCACCATATCGTGAAAAGTCATTAGTAAAGGCAATGAAGTACCAAGCTCCGTGCCTTGCCCTCACACCTATGGGACCGTGTATATCGGAATAGACCAAATCCAATAGATTTTCAGCTCTGGTTCCTGAACCGAAAGGTTTTCTAGTTGCCTTGCCAGCTAAACAATTTTCACATAAGGCAATTTCCATGTTTGGACTTTACCTAGAAAACCTTCTTTTGCCAGTTTAATCTATCATTTGATTCTAACTTATGTGCCCTAGTTAGCATGTTAGATATTCATGCCAACTATTACATTGGAGGAGTTAACAAAATAGTCTGCAAATTGAAATCACCAATAACATCCATAACAAAGAACTTTCTTGTAAGGAAAGTTAAACTGTAAAAGGTTTCATTGCCAAAAATGTCAGCAACCTTGCCAAAAAAGTTCACATCAAACCCATAATTCAAAATACATAGTATAGAAACTAAATTCTACGATCTTTGCATTATTGCCAACATAAAGCAATTTACATTGATGCGGCAACCGACAGTTTTCTTTGAAGGATCCTCGATCCTTCGTTACATGGTCTGTTGAACCTGAGTCCAAAATATAAGAAGAAGATCTATGTTCAGATAGAAAAGAGGTACTCGATACATAAGCATTGTGTGAATTCACATAATTCACCAGCACCTTTCCATAGTCATTTCACCCAGGACAGACCCTTACGAAGTGACCCATATTCTGGCAGGCATAGTATTTGACCTTATTCAGGTTAACTCTCTTTATGCCACCTCTAGATCCCTTCTTCTTAAATTCTTCTCTGCCCCTTTTGAATTTAGGGACATCCTTCCTGCCTTTTCCATGAAATTTCTTACCCTTCTTAAAATCAGGTTTGGCATTGGAAAGGCATGTATCCTCGATGTAATAGGCATGCCTAGAAGTCTTATATGCCTCCAGGTGTTCATCCTCAAGCTCAAGGTGCTTCACAACATCATCAAATGTGATGATTTTATCGTTATGGGTTAAGCTGACTTTCAAATATTCCCAACTATAGGAAATGATCTGATTACAGCTTGCACTTGCTACTCATCAGTCAGTGTACATCTAGCTTCTTGGAGCCTCTAATCATGTCTGACATGTCTTGAAAGTGCTTCTTCATGGTTATTTTACCTCGTCAAACTTGATCGTCAGCCTCATAAGTTTAGTGGTCGAAGTTCCACCAAACTTATCTCTAATAGCCGCGTACATGACATGTGCAGTTGAATGCTTTTCATAATGGCATATTAGGTCATTCTCCATCATGCTCAATAAGTTGACTCTTGCAATATTGTTCTCCTTTTTTCATGCCTGGTATAACTCAAGGTTCCTTTTGTGCTGGGTTGAAGTCCCAACTTCAGGTCCCAACTTCTCCAATATATATAGCACACCTTACAGTGCTAGATATCCCAGTCGTTACTATCTGCTTATCCCCTTTATTAACTTGGCGATTCTGCTTTTTGTTGTCATTTTCTAGTCTGAGGTGACAGGGTATCTATCAACAGATATTTTCTCATATAGCTGAGTTTTTAGCAAATATGTAGCACATCATAGTATACAATGTCTTATATTATTCTCGACAAGAAGATAATTTGATTACTGATTTGCGATCAGGAGAATACGTTTGTACCTCCCATCACACAAACACTAGTAACTACATTATTTCTTTCAAGAATTTTATAAGTACTTCTTGAATCGCCAACTTTTAGAAGTCTCATTTTCTAAAAGCTTCCACTTATTGAAGTGTAACAAGGTGACATACATGTGAATAACAATGGCGATTTCACAACAATTCACATAAACTAAACATGTCACATTTCACAATGCATTTTATCATATCCATACACCAAGTTATGTTCTAAACGTATTAACAAAACATAGAGTGTAAACACATAAATCTAAAACACAATACATCTTTGGATATTTGCAATACAATAATCAACTTTTATTTCCTCAGTCTTTTTAAGTATTGGTTCTTGTTCAGCATAAGTTTCGTAGTTTTCTTTACTACATCAACCCACATGGTTGTTAATGTGAACGTGCTTGCAGCTCTAATTTCTGCAATTTCATTATTAGTTATGTTGTTGATGTAGTTCTCAATGATGTCAAATTTGATTTTATATTCTTAACTATGGCTGTTCTCATTGCAAGCCATAGCAAGTGAGAAGAGTTAATCAACCTCTTAATAACAGTCTTGAGGTTTTGAATTGAATGAAAACGAGTACTCAGGATCTGGGTCGAAGTAGACCTCTTGAGGTTCCACTGGACCTTCCTTAATGTTTTGATTAGGACCTCCTTCTGGATCCTCCTCAGGGTTTTCCTCATGTTCCCTTGAGGATCTCCCTCAAGATCCTCTTCAAACGGTTTTTCCTTAAAATCCTCTTCAAAAATAATTTTTTTTGTTCAGGATCTTCGTTATGAATATATTCATCAACATATTCAATGTACATTGGTCCATACGATAGTGTTTCAGTGCTATCTGAGATTTATTATGCCATTAATTTTCAAAAAAAAATGGATTTGAAATTATTACATTGAAAGATCTTCAAAAAAAAATCTTTAACTAAGGACTGATTTTTGTCAAAAACAGATCTTGAATTACCTTATAACAGGCAAATTATATATCAAAATGAAGCTCTTGAATTTTAGGATTTTTAGGAATAAACTGTGTCTCATTTGGAGCTAAAACGCGCCATCACGTGCCCCAAGAAGAAAAAATCTTGAAAATTTGAAAAATGGGAAAATCCCACTCTCGACGGAGGCGCGTGAAGTACACACGCCCCCTTGCCGCCTCCAAAACGCGACACGCGCTGGACCTTTCTCCCCTACTCGCCGTCATGATTCTGATGAAGTGGTCCACATGTCCATAGGATGTGCCACATGTCCTCACGAGCCACGTGGCCTTTTTTATCTTTAATTAACAAATATTTTTTTGGACTGGCCCTTTTTGGCCTAGCTCCCTTTTTTTTGGTTGGGCCTCTCTGGCCCAACGTGAAATCATTTTTTTTGTCGGTTGGGCCTCTTTGGCCCAACCTGAAAATATTTTTTTTTTGAATTTTCGGTTTGGGCCTCTCTGGCCTAGACCGAAAACCTTTTTTTTTTGGCTGGATTGGGTTGACCCTGGCCCAATTTCTTTCCGGGTCAGGTTAACCTACCCATTTTTGACCCGGTTTCTCCTCAGTCACCGCGTTTTTTCTTTTTTTTGGATTTTTCTTTTTTTAGACTGTTACTATTCATCCGATGTGTTTTCCGGCCATATCTTCGCCATCCGACGTCCATTTTTCGCGTTCTAAGTGTCTATTTCTTCATTTTGATGAGATCTACACAATGTGAGTACTTTTGGAGCCTAATCCTTTCTCCTTTTCTAGAAAAATGTGACAGAATTTGTAACTCGTTTTTCCTCCATAACTCCGTCGTCCGGTTTCCGTTTTATGTGTTCTTGGTCTCCACATTCTCGTCTTGAAGTGATCTACACTATGGACATGTTTCCTAAACCTAAAAAGTCGTATTCTAAGAACCCAGATCTGGATCTCCATTATTGCATTTCGTTTTCATGTTTCATTGTTCGTTTTGATTTATAAAGGCATGCTCTAAGATTTCTACTCACATATATACATAAAAATCACAGACATGCTTGAAATCTGAATTGAAAAATGAAACGGCATGCTTTCATAGAATCATAGGCTACGAGAGAAAGAAAACAAAATTATCATACATACACAGTGCATCTCAATAAACATGCTTGCGGAAATTCATGAGCAGTGAGTAAAATTGCCTCAGGAACTTATAAGCTCTGATACCACTGTAGGATTTCGGGCATACCTGGAGATGCCAAATTACAAATCTACAGATACCCACACAGAATTCAGACCACAATGGTAGATTCAAACATAAGACACAGCAAAAGCATCGAAGGCAAGAGGAAAGGAGATGAGAGGATTCTCTTCAAGAGAAAGGGAAGGGAGAAGACTTGTTTTCTCTGTGCGTTATGTCTGCTCTCTTTGGGGAACCACTTCCCCATATATACAACTTCCCACAAGAGTCCATATTTACGCATGTCACCTAGCCCATGGATTTGGGCCTAATCCATCAAGGGTGGCCCATATTCCAACAAGTAGTAAAGTGAACCTCATTTAGTTGATATACTAAGGGTGAAAGTAGTGTGTGTGTGTGTGTTATTTTATAGGCATATCATTAATTAATTATTATAATTATATATATAGGGTTAAAAAATGTGAACCTATCAATGTGGTGGTGGCACTACTACAATGTATACTTTTTACTACTGAAATTCGTATCCTTTTTTTAAAAAAGGGAGTAAAATGTGAAGGCGGTGGCATTTTTGAAATTATAGGAAAAATTTAGGCCCCATAGATGCAATATAGGGCACCTAAAGTTGGCCGTGGGCAACTTTAGGCGCCCTATAGGGCATGCCCTACGTCGCACATTGTGGTAGACAACTTTCTTCCTTTCCCTTCAGTTTTTTCTAATTTCTAAGTGAGTATGTCCAAAGATTTGCATTAAAGTTAAGGCCTAACGTAATCTTTCTGAGGTGCATAAGAGTTTTATGTTCAAAGTAGTGTTCATGGAAATCATCGTTGTGGGAGAGAGACTGGGATGCAATTATATTTATGCTGGATAGGATATGTATGCGTATATTAAAGAGTGAGTTCCCACATGAATGAATATAAAAAGCTTAAACATCATATTCAAGTTCAACTACTATACATAGAGATATGTGAGTTAGATTAAGTTTCAATTAACTTCTTTTCTAAATTTGGAAGTACTCCACTAGTAATTCACATCAAGGTGGCATTATAATACAAAAGTGAGATATTAAAGTATCTTATTTTGAGAAGTATTATTCAAGGCATGCAAGTTAAGTGTTTTTCTCATGGTAATTAACACTTTATTTGATGATTGAGTTCCTTGAAATAAGATTTATAGTTTATACAAAACACATTATGCCATATTGAAGACGATTTTGTTCTAGATATTATTTTGAAATGAAAGAAAATTAATTTATTAGAATAATTAAAAAAGAAAAATTTTAGTTATTATTATGAAATGTTATTCATTGCATAGTATGTGAATAACTGTGACTAAAAAGGCCATTTCTTTAAAAGAATTGCAATTTCTTTTATTTCATTCAATTGTTTCATTTTAGTTCTCAGACTTATCATTTTCCTAAATTAATTTATCAAATTTATTAACTAAATTATAATCTAATTTTATGATATAATATTTTTAAGGACATGAATCACATTTGTTAAAATTAGCTAATACTTTTATCAATGTTTTTATCCTCAAAATTATCACAAGTAGCTAAAATAAATTATATATAAGTGTGTGCTATTTAATAAAATTCATATCCATTTACGTAATTTGTTAAAAAATCACTTTTCCAAAGTTTATCTTTTTAAATTATATTCTTTTACGTTTCATATCCATCCACCATGTTTTCTTATTTCATATGAAACTCCTCATAACTTTATGATTTGTCTTTTTAAATTTGAATGTATACAATGTCTTAGGGTTTAATAAATGGATCGTATTTGGATGAATGAATTGCGAACAAGTGATGAATATGAGAATGGTGTGGAAGAGTTTATTAAATTTGCTAAAAGAAATGCGACTAGCAAAAATGGGATGTATTTTTGCCCGTATCAATTGTATAAATGGGATTAGGCAAAATATTGATGGCATCAGGGATCACCTAATTTGTGAGGGAATAAGTCTCCAGTACACGAAGTGGATATATAGTGGTGAAAAACTAAATGCATATGCAGCCCACGAAAGTGATTATGTGGATGCAGTAGATGAAGATATAATGGAAAGAATGATTCACGATGTTGAGGTAGAATCTTTTGCCCAAGTGCCTGTATATGAAAGCATGCGGAGCGATGCAGAGACACCGTTGTACCCTGGGAGTAAGCATACACACTTGACGGGTGCATTGCATTTGATGAACTTGAAGGCATCTTGTGGGTAGACCGAAAGTAGTTTCATATTATTGCTGCAGTTGTTGGGTGATATGCTTCTACAGAACAATGTACTTCCAAATTGTATGTATGAAGCCAAGAAAATCTTATCTACTATGGGCATGGAGTACAAGAAGATACATACGTGTCCTAATGACTGTATACTATACAGAAATGGGTATAAAGATCTTAGTGAATGTCCGAAATGTAAAACTGCACGATACAAGGTGAGGAAAGGTGGTGATTGTGGTGATAAACTAGCTAAAAGGCAACCTTTGAAGGTACTATGGTATCTTCCAATAGTACCACGGTTTAAGTGTTTGTTTGCCAATGCAACAAAAGCACAGAAGTTGAGATGGCATTGTGATGAGAGAATATCTGATGGAAGGGATCTTTGACTCCCGGCTGACTCTCTACAATGGAAGAAAATTGACAAAATGTTTCCACAATTCGGTAGTGAGCCAAGAAACCTTCGGCTTGGGCTTTGTACAGATAGGATCAATCCGTTTGGGACACTCAGTAGTGCACATAGTGCATGGTCGGTACTCATGGTGATATACAACCTGCCTCCCTGGTTGCGCATAAAACGTAATTATATGATGCTTACTATGATGATTTCTGGACCGAAACAACCGGGGAATGATATTGATGTTTACTTAGCACTTTTGATTGAAGACTTAAAGGAGCTATGGGATGAAGGCCGTCATTTAAGCTACATGCGTTGATCTTCACAATGATAAATGACTTTCCTGCGTACGGTAACTTATTAGAATACAGTGTCAAGGGGCATAAAGCATGTCCGATATGTGAAGCAGACACACACTTCTATCAACTTAAGCATGGGAGAAAAACTGTCTACCTTGGTTATAGGAGGTTTCTTCCTCGGTTTCACCCCTATCGTAGGTTAAGAAAGAGTTAAAATGGAATGGCTCCAAAAGCATTAACCAGAGAAGAAGTGTATTGTCGGATAGAGAATGTCAACATCGTCTTCGGTAAGAATCAGAGAAGTGCCAGCAAGAAGAGCATATGGAAGAAGCGGTCGATTTTTTTATCTTCCATATTGACGTACTCTTGATGTGAGGAACAGTATTGATGTAATGCATGTGGAGAAGAACGTTTGTGATAGCCTTGTCGGGACGCTGTTACACATACCGGGAAAGATTAAGGATGGAATCAGTGCAAGACTAGACTTGGTTGAAATGGGATTAAGAGAACGGTTACATCCAAAGGTAAGAGATGATGGTAAAAAGGCGTACATGGAGCTAGCAGCGCATACACTATCAAAAGCTGAGAAAAAAGTTTGTGTGTTTGCATACCATCAAGGTGCCGCAAGGGTATTCTTCGAATGTGAAAAGGCTTGTTTCATTAGATGATTTGAAGCTCGTGGGATTGAAGTCTCACGATTCTTATGTATTACTGCAGCAGTTATTACCAGTGGCTATTAGAGGCATTATGAAAGATGACATTCGAGCCACCATAACTAGGCTTTGTGTTTTTTTAATGCTATATGTAGCAAAGAGATAGAAGTTGAAAAGTTGTACGAATTAGAAAATGAAGATTACATTATTCTCTCCCTACTAGAGATGCATTTTCTCCCAGAATTTTTTGATATAATAGTCCATCTGGTTGCTCATTTAGTAAGAGAAATACGGTTGTTCGGTCCGGTTTACCTAAGATGGATGTACCCTTTTGAGCGTATCATGCAGGTTTTAAAAGGTTATTCAAAAAGTCCTTATCGACCTGAAGCATCCATTGTGGAAAGATATGTAGTGGAAGAGGCCATGGACTTTTGCAATGATTATCTATCTGGGGTGAATGTACAATCACGGCATGAAGAAGGCGCAAGCAAGGGAACACGAGGTTTAAAAGTGAAGAGTATGCCTCGTGAAGAAGTGTTACAAGCACACCTATATATCTTAAATAATATGGAAGAAATTCAACCTTATTTCCATGAACATAAACAAATGTTAAAGAAGATGTATCCTAAAAAGAATGACATACAGATAGCGAATGAACAGAATAAGACATTCATAGGATGGTTGAAGGAAAGGGTTTCTCGTGACATTGATGCTTCTGAGATGACCAAATGGTTAGTATGGGGGCCTACATTTGAGTTGGTCACCTGGAGTGGTTATGACATAAATGGATATTCATTCTACATACAGTGCAAAATAGTGGGGTTATGGTTGTAGCTGAAGCCATGCACTTTTCAAGTTCGAAAGACAAGAACCCTGTACTAGCATCTATGGCTTACTATGTAGTTACTGAAGAAATTTGGGAGATGACATACAACAAGTTCAAATTTCCTTTATTCAAATGTATGTGGGTTAACAATAATGCCGTTGTGGTCGACCAACTGTTTGGATTTATCTTAGTTGACCTGGAAAGAGTTGGTTATGGAGATGAGCCATTCATTCTAGCAAGTTAAGCTAGATATGTTTTATGGCACAGACCCAGCAAATAAAAAATGTCAATTGTACTTCAAAGTAAAAAAATAAAAGGATGTTGATCTAACCTCTAACCTGAATGATACACCCCATTTACTATAAATCTACCTAGACCACATGAAGCGGAGTTGGTTGATGATGATCACTATGCTGTAAGACAAGATCACTATGAGGGAATATGGGAAAAACATAAAGTAAGGAGTTAATTATGAAATTTCAATATATTCACTACTACATAGAATAGTTTTTACTACTGAAATTCGCATCCTTTTTTAGAAAAGGGAGTAAAAAATGAAGGCAGTCGCTTTAGGCGCCTTATATTTAAGATAGGGTGTAAAAGGGTGCCTTTAGGCAGGGTGCCAAAAGGGTGACTTTTGGCGCCCTATCTCTCACCCTATCTTTGATATAGGGTGCCAAAAGTCACCCTCACCCTTTTACACCCTATCTTAGAGATAGGCGTTAAAAGTCACCCTTTTACACCCTATCTTAGAGAATGGCGCCAAAAGTCACTCTCACCCTTTTACACCTACCTTAGAGATAGGGAGCCAAAAGTCACCCTTTTACACCCTATTTTAGAGATAGGACGCCAAAAGTCACCCTCACTTTTTTACACCCTACCTTAGAGATAGGGCACCAAAAGTCACCCTTTTACACCCTATCTTAGAGATAAGGCGCCAAAAGTCACCTTCACCCTTTTACACCCATCTTACAGATAGGGCGCCAAAAGGCACCCTTTTACACCCTATCTTAAATATAGGGCGCCTAGAAAGCCCTCCCGCCACAAAATTTAAAATTGTTTCACTCTGCCTAAGAATCTCCTTCTTTTAAGAGACAGCCCTCATTCAACTCTTCCTCACTCCTCAGCTCTTACATTCAGCCCTCACTCTCTATTCTTGCTCAAATCCCAACATTGTTTTTGTTTGACTTTTAGTTGTACCTCACTGTGATTACTCTGTATCTATTTTTTAATTTGCAAAAATTTCTTATGATCGCTTGACTCTTGTCCACAATCTCTGCGAGAGGCTTGATGAGACTCTCACAGCTCACAGGAACAAAATCTTGGCCCTCCTCTCAAGGTATTCACAAGAAAAAAATGCAAAATCTCATATTTTCCTCTTTTCCTTTTGATGGTGTGCGATTACTGAAGGTTTGAAGCTAGAGGCAAGGGGATTCTTCAACATACATCACCAGGTCATTACTAAGTTCGAGTTCATCTTTAAAGAGAACAGACATACGCTAGCCGAAGGGGCCTTCGGAGAAGTCGTCAGATCCACCCAGGTAGTTTTTGAAAGCATTTTCAAATTTTTTCCCTCCTTGTTTTAGATAAATTGTCTTATTATCATTTCTTGGTTGATGTAGTAAGCCATACTTTTACCACTATGGGTTGCCCTGGCTGTTCGTCCAAGGCCTGTGTTTGGGAGTATCTGGGTGTGAATGTGCACACTCTCATCATCGAAATAAACTTGAAAAGAAGATTTTTTTAAAAAATACACCCTACGATGCCCTGTATTGAAATATAGGGCGCTGTGGGGTGCAACTTACGGCGCACTGTATTGCAATAGAGGGCCCCATGGGGTGCGACTTATGGCGCCCTGTATTGCAATATAGGGCACCGTAAGTCCCATCCTATGGTGCCTTATCTTCAAATATAGGGCGCTGTAGGTCTAGCCTATGGCGCCTTTCATGATGTAGGGCACCGTAGGGCCTAACTTTTTACTCCCCTCACATACACCCCCATTAAAAAGGGCGCTAATTGGGTTAAAAGTACCTTTTGTAGTAGTGATTTTGTGTTATATGTGTTTACCATAGTTTACTTTATTCATGCTTATTGCAATTTATTTATATCTGACGTTGATTTCTTAACAGAAATATGGTGAATTCTGATGAGTCACACAGTGATGGTCACGTAGATGAAAACCCACTGGTGGTGCCAGATTCGACTGTGAAAAGGTTAGGGGATGTACACGTAGACACGTAGATGAATCCCATCGGTGATGAGCAAGATCAATTTATCGGCTATTTAAACTATTTGACACAGAGCAGAGTTAGCATACTATACCCTGGATGGCGGTCTCTTCCACAAGAAACACGAGATATGATATAGCAAGAAATTTTGGTATGTAACTTTCAACACCACTTCATTTTTGTCTTCATTTCGATTGGTTCAAATGTCATTATAAAATGTTGTACTTTGCAGCAAACATATGACGTTCCAGACACTAAAGAAATGAAGAAACACTAGATGGGGCTTGTTCGCATATGGTGGAAAGACTTCAAAAACAAGCTATCACGATATTATGTTTGAGGCTCAAAGAAAGATGATGACCCATGTCAGAAATATCTGTTAATGTGCCCCGAAGACTGAAGGCTGTTTGTGGCATCACAAAAAGACACACAATTTTAGGTAACATCCTTCAATCATCTACATTTTGTCGCTATCACTGACTAAGATTTCCCTTTTACGCCTAATAGGAATTAAGTGAAGTCAATAAATAGAAGGGTGTTGCAAACATCTACCCGCATTATTTGTCTCGTGATGGATACAGAAAGCTTCAGCAAAAGATGAATGAGGAAGAGCAACAAAGATTAGAGGAGACATCTGCCTCAGATCCTGCCGTTGTTGTCTAGGCCCCTGTTCCTCCTCCACATTACCAAAAATGGAAGGCGGCAAGGATGAAAGGTGGGAAGTACATCAATGAAGCAGTTGCTAAGGTGGCTGGAAGGATTGTAAGTGCTGAATATAATAATCACGTGATTATTTGTCTAGGGTTTATTAGTACCTCACTTATGATGTATTATATGATGCAGGATGACCTTACATAGCAGACCAGCCAAGGGACTTTCACTCAAAGTGGGAGAATGGACATCTTAGCGACTATGATTGGAAGGCCAGATTACCCAAGTCAAGTTTGCGGGGAATCGAGGGGAACGGGTCTAGGAAA
>JANTPZ010138640.1:0-20112 GCA_025593235.1 Vachellia pachyceras
GCAACCAATCTTGCTTTGTTTCTGACAATGATTCCAGATTCATCAAGCTTGTTCCTAAATACCCATTTTGAACCAATGACTGGATGATCATTTGGCCTGGGTACTAAGTCCCAAACTTGATTTCTTTCAAATTGATTTAATTCTTCTTCCATGGCAATTATCCAATCATTGTCAGACAAAGCTTCCTCAACATTCTTAGGCTCTATTTTTGAAATGAAAGCAGAAAATTGAGCCTCATTTATAAATCTTTTTTGGTTTGTACAGCTTCATTCACCTCTCCAATCACTTGATTGATAGGGTGATTGCGAATGTACTTCCAGGTTCTTGGTTGAGGAGATTGAGGATGTTCATCTAATTGTTCATTTTCAAAATATTGAGAAGGTTGACAATCAGTTGAATGATCCTTATTTGATTTTTCAAAACCTTTTGAAATTATAATTTCTTCATCAACATCAGATTTTGTGCATTTGTTGAAAACTCTATATGCTTTACTTCTATTTGAATATCCAAGAAATAAACCTTCATCTGACTTAGGATCAAACTTACCAAGGTTATCCTTACCGTTATTGTGTATGAAGCATTTGCTGCCAAAAACATGAAGGTGAGACAAATTTGGCTTTCTTCCTTTGAATACCTCATATGGTGTTTTTCCAAGTGATGGCCTTATATACACTCTGTTTGAGATGTAGCATGCTGTGTTTAGAGCATCTGCCCAAAAGACTTGTGACATCTGCTTCTCTGTCATCATTGCCTGAGCCATGTCTACCGGTACTCTATTCTTCCTCTCAGCCACTCCATTTTGCTGAGGAGTCCTTGGTGCTGAGAAGTTGTGATTGATCCCTTCATTTTCACGGAAGCCAGCAAAGTCTCCATTTTCAAATTCTCCTCTGTGATCTGTTCTAATGGAAACAATAGAGATACCTTTCTCATTTTGGACCTTTTTGGCAAAAATAGTGAATAATTCAAATGTTTCATTCTTTGAAGACAAAAATATGGTCCATGTGAATCTAGAGTAATCACTTACAATCACTAAGGTGTAGAGATTTCCTCCCAGGCTCTTTACTCTAGTAAGACCCATCAAATCCATATGAAGTAGTTCAAGAGATCTTTTTGAAGATATCTCTATTTTTTATTTGAAAGATGATTTTGTCTGTTTACCCATTTGACAGGCATCACAGACTAAGTCATTTTTGAACTTTAGTTTAGGAAGCCCTTAAACTAATTCATTTCTGATTAATTTGTCAAGTTTATGCATGTTTACATGTGCCAATCGTTTATGCCATAATTGAGTTTCATTAGCTTGACTAATTAAGAAGGAGTTTGTGAAATTCTTTTCTAAATCAATGGTATATCAATTACCATCCCTAGGAGCTCGGAGTTGTATATTTAACTTTTCTTTGTCAATGGAGAGGTCCTTTTTGCTGATGATGAAGCATTCCTGAGAGTCAAAGATTACCTAATTATCTTTGTCAGCACTTTGACTCACACTGAGCAGATTGTGACAAAGTCCTTCCATATGATACACATCTTTGATAGGAGCTCCGTTTGCATTTGTGACTAATTCATGCAATCCTTCCAGATTAATTTCCTCCAAAGCTCACTTTTCCACCATTCCTAGCTTTCATATTGACAAACTTTATTTTGTCACCTGTCATGTGTCTTGAGCATCCACTATCAATATACCATTTTCTAGCCTTGGATGCTTTAAGACAGACCTGCATGGAGATCATTTGACAGTTTCAGGTACCCAAGTTCTGTTGGGTCCTCTTGAGTTAGTGTTTGGTGCCTTTAGAACATAAGTTCCTTTTGGTACCCATTTATACGTGCCCAATACTTTGTTTTTCTTAAAGTAACATGAAGATGTTTTGTGCCCCTTTCTGTTACAGTAATTACAAAAGGAAAAGGGTTCAGATGAATGTACAGCCTTTTGAAATAATTTCAAATAGCTTTTGTTGCATCTCTTTTTCTTCCCATTCTTGAAATCATTTTGAGGATAATACCCAATACCACTTTTATCATTTGTAACTCTTTGCTTTTTCAAGATTACTTGAAGCATTTCATTGCCTTGAGTAAATTTCTGAAGAGTTTTGGATAACTTCTAATTTTCATTTTTCAAAACATTGCAGTTTTTACAAACATTGATGGCAACAGGTGTTTCAATTGGTTTCTCAAGTTCTTTGACCCTTTTTCTCAGAAAAGATAATTCTTTAGCAAACTTAAGTAATTCAATATGCATTTCATCATATTCATTACTTAATTCATCATAGCTAGGTTCAAGGATTACCTCCTCTGTTTCTGAGTCTTCTTCCTGGGCCACGAGACACAGATTGGTTCTTCCTCAACTTCACTTTCTTCCTCGTATGAGCTATCACCCCAAATTCCTAAGACATATGCCTTTTTCTTTTTGAAGAATTTTGGTTTCTTCTTGTCCTTTTCTTTTTCCTTGTTCTGAGTTGTAAGCTGAGGACAATATGCTTTGACATGACCTGGCTTGCTGCATTCATAGCATATTATTTTGCTTGATCCTCCTTTGAATGGCATTTTGAAGCTTTAATCCTTGCGATACATTCGTCTGAACTTTTTGACTACCATTGCGAGTTCTTCATCTTCTACATCACCTTCTTCTTCTTCTTTAGTTTCTGAGTCTTTTTCCTTTTCTTTGACAGTTTTTAGAGCCAGTCCCTTCCTTCTTCTATGTTGGACAGCTCCTTCTTGAATTTTTGCTTGCTTTCGTATTCAGCAAGACTTCCAAATAGAGCTGCCACAGAGGTCATTGATTCTCCACTGGACTCTTCAATAGCAGTTACTTTAGCTTCCCATTTTCTTGACAAAACATTTAATATCTTTCTTACTTGTGATCTTTGATCATATGTTTTCCTAGAGCTGCCAACTTGTTTATGAGGTGAGTATGACGCATTTGGAATTCAGCAATGGTTTCTTCATCTCTCATTCTGAGCAGATCATATTCTGTAGTCAACATGTTGACTCTGCTTTCTTTCACTGCTTCAGTTTTTTCGTAAGCTATTTCTAATGCATCCCACATATGCTTTGCAGAAGGCAAGGTGCACACTTTGAAGAAGTCATCTTCATTTAGTGCAGCTTGTAACATTAGAACAGCTTTTCTGTTCAACATCATCTTTTTCTTGTCCTCTTCATCGAACTCTGCTTTCGGCTTCGGAACCAGTTGATCTTTGTCCTTTTTCATTGGCACGATGTTTCTTGCTTCAAAAACATCCTATAGATCAAAATCAGTGGCCAGAATAAAGTTTTAAAATTTAATCTTCCAGAATGAGAATTTTTGGCTGTTAAAAGCTAGTGGTCTGGTAATGGATGCTCCGTTGGCCATAACATATTTGCCAAATCCTGCCATGGATCTCTCTTGAAACTGTTAAGTTCTTTCCACAA
Source organism: Vachellia pachyceras (assembly GCA_025593235.1). Taxonomy (NCBI): domain Eukaryota; kingdom Viridiplantae; phylum Streptophyta; class Magnoliopsida; order Fabales; family Fabaceae; genus Vachellia; species Vachellia pachyceras. The sequence continues at coordinate 3,406 of JANTPZ010138640.1, forward strand.
GAGACCTGCTCTGATACCAAATGTTAGTGTAGGATTTGACCAAAAGGGGGTGAATTGGTCGATTTTAAAACTAAAATGAGAAACACAAGATTAAAACAATTTCACCGAGTAAAGAGAAGAGCATATGAACACGGGAGATTTATACTGGTTCGGTCCTTCTGACCTACGTCCAGTCCTCAGAGCACCTCTGAGCTTTTGAATCCACTATCAATAACAGAATAGGCCAATACTGCCTTTACAATGGAGAATCTCACTCCCCCTTACAATATGCAATAAAACAAGGTCTCACACTCTCTGTTTTTATGACAAATTCACAGCCCAATAGATTCAAGGCCCAACCTTGAATTTCTCACAGATTTATGGAAAGTATTGCTCAAAGAAACTCTCTCAAAGAGTAGATAGCAAAATGCTGAAGCTCAGAAGAGAATATTGAGAATTTAACAGAGAATATAATAAATGCCTTTTAATGCTCGTAAAATGTTCGTCCTCGTTCTCTATAATGAATTCTTAGTCCTTTTATAGATGAGAAGTAATGAAATGCCATTAGAGACATTTAATTGCCTGTTACTCTCATCAACCACCTCTTCGTCTTCACCATTAATGCTACATTAAATGTGTTTTGGGAATGTTGGCGACGACTGCTTGATTCATGCTGTTTGTCTGTAGGAAATGTGTACAGCTTTTTCCTCTCCCATGATTATGAGTTTCTACATTTATGATCGTAGGTGAGATTCAAACATTATTAATCACGAATAAGAAAAGCTGCAGAAAGCAAAAGCTGTAAGAGAAAAATAGTCGTTGAGAAAAGTAATACTCAAGTGTTGTTTCACAGTACTCGAGTAATGGCCAAGAATTTTGTATTTTACAAGCCAAATACTCGAGTTTTAAATAAAGGTTTTTAAGTTGATTGAAGAAAACATTCAGTACTTGAGTATTGAGATGTAAATACTTGAGTGTTAGGAACACTTTCAGTCGCTACTCTAGTTTTCTAATGCAAGTGTTGAGTTTGTTCATGAAAGAGAGCCCAATACTCAAGTTTTAAAATCCAATAATCGAGTTTTAAAATCCAATACTTGAGTTTGACAACACTTTTACTATAACTTAAGTGTTCCGAATCAAGTGGTGTAATTTTAAAAATCGTTGCTCGATACTCGAGTGTTGGAAAACTCAATACTCGAGTGTTCACAACACTTCCATTATATACTCAAGTGTTCTGCTTCAAGTGTTCGCCTTTGTGAAGAAGAAAGTTCAATACTCGAGTGTTCACAATACTTTCGTTCAAAACTCAAGTGTTCTGCTCAGAGTGTTGTGCTTGTTTTGAAAATAATGCTCGATACTCGAGTATTGCAAAATCAATACTCGAGTGTTTACAACACTTCCATTCAAAACTCAAGTATTTTACTGAGAGTGTTGTACTTTCTTTGAAAAAGAGCTCAATACTCGAGTGTTGTAAAAATCAATACTCTAGTGTTTGCAATACTTTCATCCAAAACTCAAGTATTCTGCTTAGAGTGTTGTGCCTGTTTTGAAAAAGAACTCGATACTCGAGTATTGCAAAATCAATACTCGAGTGTTGACAACACTTTATTCTAATACTCGAAATTTTCATGAAAGTGTTCAGTTTAAAACGTTGTAAGCACCAATACTCGAGTGTTTTAAAAGTATCACTCGAGTTTTGTCAATACTTCAACCTAATACTCAAGTTTTCATTCAAAGTGTTGAATCACAGAAGCATTTTGGCTCACAATACTCGAGTATCAATAGTTACTTCTCGAGTGCTATCAATACTTTCTCCAAAAACTCAAGTGTTGTCTGAAAGTATTTATTTTTAACACACGAAAAAAGGTTCAATACTCGAGTTTCACATCACAGTACTCGAGTATTTTTAATACTTTCACACAAACTTGTTTATTGAAGCATAGAACTCGAGTAATTCAAAATCAACACTTAATCAATAACAATTTAAGCTTCATAATTCCTGAAATCATTTTGTTATCATCAAAATATGGCATCAACATATTGATTTGCGGTAGAGAGGTAGAATAATTACCAGCTTATGGTAGAGATTTAATTAAGTAGAGCATGAGTGAAATTGTCCTTGCTAAGGAGCTGAGAGAGAAACATTTTTCCATTTTGAGAGAAAGTCTCTTTTATTCAGTCTTCTGAATTAAACTCTCTCAGGGATCCATTTACTATTATATCTTCCTTGATCCTTGTTAATTCCTTGATAAATGTTTTTACTGAAGTCTATAGTCCTGTACTCATATGGATAGGTTCTGAATGCATTGATCATTTAAAAGATTTCGAAAGGCTTTGTCCAGGAGTACAAAGGTTTAAGTGTGGGGGAATTTGATTGAGCTTTATTTCTTTAGTACTTTTGCTTGAATTTCTAAAGCATTTAATACATTTTTGGCCCATCATGACCCTTCTTGAGCTTAATTTGGAAACTAGAGTTGTTGATTTTGATTAGCTTGATTTTGGGTGCATTTGCCATGAAAAATGATACATTTATACCTAATTATAATCATAAGCAAGTGATAGCTTAAATGTTTGCTATTTCATTTCAGGAAGTCTGGCAAAGAATATTTGGAAGCACCTCTAGAACATTTCACCACGGCGCAATTCATCATTCGCCGTAGCCAAAGATCAAGCAAGCGAGCAAGAACTCTCGGGAGAGGTTCGCCATGGCAAAACCTCAAGTTGACCGCGGCGAATATCACGTATCAGGATCAGATCAGGCTCCAAATGGAAAGAATAACTGACCAACGTCTTGGACCCGACCCAAAGTGGTTAAGAGACCCTTTTTAGGATAAATTTCGAAGGGAACCAGAGGGGAATGTAGCCATCACCATTTGAACACACTCTCCTCTCATCTTCTTCCATTTTCTCTCATCCTACTTCACTCTCAACCCTAACCTCACCTCATTTTCATCCTCCATATCATCATGCACTTCCATTCTTCCATCCAGAGCACTAAGCTGCTTGCTATGAGCAGCTAAACACCTCCCTTCCTCTTGGAGATGGAGGTGGCTTAAGTTCTAAGTGCTAAAAGGGGAGTAGTAGTTATCTGTGTTTATGTTATAGATTACATAGTTTCTGGGTTAGGAGTTGTGATTTGTACTTAAATACTTGGTCTCAGTCAAGCCAAACTTGGATTACTTGTATATTGATTTTGCTTTGTATTTGACTTTGTAGAGTGAAGTCTCATTTCTACCTATTCAATGAAATCTTTGTTGCTCTCTTTTATCTTACTAGTTGTGCTTGATATTTGAGATGATATTGTGTTGAATTGGATTTTTCACTTGGCAATTTCTTTACACACACTAAGTGTTTTTAAAGGGTTTCATGGAATGGAGTTCATTGCATGGAATTTCTGACCCAGTGAGTTGTTGGGGTTTTCATTACAAAACTTAGTGTGAAACTATTGTTTTACCTCATGTTTTGTGAACTATGATAGCTTGAACCATTTTCAAGGGGAACTCATCATCAAATGTCTTTTGAGTTTTCACTCTTTTTTCATTGCATTCCCAAAATCCCAAAATCCCAAAAATCCCAAAAAGAAACTTTGTTTTATATTTCAATTTCAATTCTATACAATTTTAAATTAAAAACGGTTTTCACTTTAGTGAACTTAATCACAAGCTAACAACTAGTGGCGCACGAGCCTTCATAAAGAACGACCCTGGGGTTGTACCCTATAGTGCAATCCTTGGAAATCATAATTGTTTTAATCCGTTCCCAAGGCCTGACAATGACAATTTTTATGCTATCATCTGTGGCCGGATCACCAGCACATGATCTTATCCTAGCTCACTAATAGCTTAGGATGTATAATAACCTCAAATGTTACTGGACTATCAAAGATCTCTTGCATAAATATCTTTCTGGACTATCAAGGATCTCTTGCTTGAATATCATTTTTATCTCAGTATATGGGTTCATTTCTCTCTATTGGGTACTGCCAGGATTCATTTTTATAGTCAAATAAGACATTATTGGCAGACAACCTATTTAAGCTGATTATCGTATCATTATCATGAAGAGACATGCATGTTGAGTCAATCACAGTGCAAAAATACTCGTACTGAACTACGCAATTTAAATGTGCCCAACAGGTGACAATACATATATCAGTAGGGGTAGACACAATCATATAAAATGAGAGAATGGCTTGAGCCCGTATCAAGCATTGCATGTATAAGACAATTATTTATGCGGCTTGAGCTTTGTGGTTTAGATGGCTTTTATCACCTGGTTGCACTCTCTAGCCAAATGTTCAAACTTGTCGCACTTATAGCAGACATTTTGGTTGCTAAACAGAGTCTGTCTCTATAACTGCGGCCACATACATTACAGGGCTTACTAGACTGGCCTCGCTGAAAAGTGCCTTTCCTTCCTTACCTTTTGAACCCTCTCCTGAAAAGAGACTTATTTTCTTTCTTAACAGCGGAGGAACTTCCTGGTCCTGACTTCTCTGATGTGTATGAGGTTTTACCCAGTGTATGATGATTTAGGCTTATTCTTGTTACTCTACAAACTTCGACTACTGTATTAAAAGTAATGATTTTCATAAGGGCTATCCTTTCTCTCAAGGCTTGCTTCAGTCCCCTAAACAGTCTCTCTGTATTCCATATTTCGTCATGCATCCTCTAAAAATATGTTGAGTACCAGGGTAACTGTAAATACCTTGCCAAATACTCATCAAAAGACTCCTTGTCACCTTGTTTCAAGACTAGGAATTCTGCTTCTTTCTCGTCCTGTTCTGATTTAGGAAAATATTTCTCATTGAACTGTTCAAGAATTGTTTCTCAAGTTATGGGTGCATTCCTTGCCTGCAGGATTAGTTCAGTATTTCTCCACCACCTATCAGCCTCTCGTTCACGTTTATCAGTAGCTAGCTGTGCTTTGATTTCGGAAAGGCAGTTCATTACCTTAAAGATCTTCTTAAGCCACGTGATCCCCTTTTCTGCAACTTGGACATCCAAGGATCCATCAAAGGTAGGTGGGTTATGCTTGCAAAACTTACTAACCCACGGTTGTACATCATCTCTTTCCTCTGACTATCAACTGGAGCTAAAGAGGGAATAGGAAATTGCTAGGGTTCTGGCTAAGGTGAAGGATAGGGAACATTCTGATTTTGAGCAGCTATAGTAACGGCCACAACTGCTTGGATAATAGCTTCCCTATCAGCTATTCTGCTTAATTTACTCTCAATTGTTCTATCATTTGCTGTTGTTCATTTAATCTTAATAGAACTTCCTAGGGTCATTCTGTTTAGGTTGACCCTATTGTTCCTCTACCTTATGGGTTCCACGCGTCCTCACCATCTTTATCTCTAAATCCTTTAAAAATGAACAGCCATATTACTATAACAGTTAACTTTCATGCTCGCCATTATACTATTCAAAACACAATGTATATATTCACATATCAATTTTACTATTCAGTCATAAGGAAATACCTCATCCTCTAGAACTTCTATCTTTTTTAGACATACATAGAAATCATGAATATGAGCTTTATAATCCTGATTCCAATACATCTTCACAGCTCTTTATTTGGAATGGTTGCCATCAAAGCCCAAGACCATTCGCTGTTCCCTGCTGCACCTTCTGCGAGCTGATCAAGCTCAAAGGTCTCTCTGGCCCTTTCTATTCAGGCTAAATAAAATCTTCGTCCTTGAGGAGAAGTATAATTCTGTAATATACGGGTATTCGATTACCAAGATACTCTCTATATAATTAGACTCATGGCATCTTGATTTCTTATAAGCTATCTCCTCTGGACGAGCTCTATAATCTACACTTGGATCTCCTAGTTGCCTCTGCATCTCATTTGGACCTCGAGATGATACTATCGTAATGGATCTTGATCCAGATGGAGTATATTCATGGTTCTCTTCCATTTCTAGATCCTCTTCTTCTTTTGGTATGATTGGCCTCTCTGGCTCAATCATAAAAGGTTCTTCTAGTAACTGCTTTAACCACGAGTCACATCATAGTCTCTTCTTTACCGGGAGCTCTTCCTCTAGTGCTGACATCTCTATTGGGCTTACTAGTTCTGGATTGTCTTCCTCTTGTACTGAAAGCTTTAGCTCTAGATCATACTCATGAGGATCATACTGATTCACTAGAGACTTGGAGTACAAACTTACCTCAGGGGTATGTGTATTGTATACCTCATACTCAATGCCATGTTGAAGTGGTTGTGTGACTTCTGTGCTACTATCTCTCATGCTTAACTACTCATATTCATTCATTCCAAGGTATAAATGAATCAACATTTATTCAAGCACAAGTCACAAACAATCAAACACTTAACATCATAATATCATAACAATGCATAGACAAAACACAATCAAAGACATAAGAAAGCCTAATCAAGCCCAAAACAATGCTCTGATACCACCAAATGTAACACTCCTTACTTAACCTTTTTAACTTCATAATATGTCATTAATGAATCACTCTTAGAACTTAAATAGCTTAAATTGACCAAACAAGTGAAATTGAAAATTTCCACTTGAGTTATTATTCATTTGGTTAATGTTCCAAATTTTTTGCCCAAATTTGAAAATTCATAACTAATTCTAGAAAAAGTGAAATTAAATGTTTCCAATTTCTATATAGATGAAGCTTATTAACTTATCTACAGAGGATAAATACTCATTAGCTCATAAACTTGCTCAATTATTACAGTTAATTCCGTGAAACAACACTATTCATATGGTCATTTTTTTTCTTTTTCCCAGCTTTTTCCTTCAAATGTCCAAATCCAGTGATCTTGTACTCATTTTAAACCTTACCATATAAACTATCTTTCTGGAAAATTTCAACTCAATTGGACTTAGTTTTCCATTTTTCCTTGTTGTTCAAAATTTAGGCATTTTTAAGGGTCTTGAAACCCCCTTTCCAAAACTTTACCCTTTTATGAAAAATTTATAAATCTTTTGCCATAAATACTCACCTCCCATGATGTCACATAAATTCATACACATATACACATATCTTCATGTAGAGGTTTAAGGGTTTACATACATCCAAAGCTCATAAATATATACTTAAAACAACAAGATGTAACTTGATAGCAAAGTGAAACAAGCAACATAATGCTTCCGCTACTCTTCATGCACTTTGCCTTTGCCTTTACCTTTGCTTGAGCTTGGACTTAAAATGTTTGTTGGGGGAGTGACATTTTTGGAAATCCTAATAGCAAAACACACTAACATACTTATATAGATGCATGACAATTCTTTGTAAATGAGTGTGTGATTAAAAGAGTATGAAATGTGCAAACTAGATAATGATATGCAGATGGCCATAGCTATCAAGAGCACATATTCAAATACTCATCATCACAAAATTTCAACATCCATCATGCATGAATTTCAAAACATTTTCACTATAACTTTGCTTGAAGTTAGGAGTTTTGCTACCTTGATTCTTTAACATGTTCTTGAAAATTGAGAGCTTTCTTTCTCTTCCTTCCAAGAAGGCTCTTTGATGTTTCTCTTTCCTATACATAATAAAACATCACAACCATCAATCTCAAGCTATTTCCAAGCCATGAAAGCCATAAAAACTCAACAACTCTCCTCTTGGAATTTTTACAAGCCTTAGACTTGTAAACTTGCTCAAATGGTTTCCAATGCTTCCCAAAACTTTTTCTCACTTCCACCCTACACAATTTTTCATTCTAAAGCTAAAGGAAGCATCAAAATCACACTCCTCCTACTGATTTCAAGACTGGTCGAAAATTAAGGATATTGTGATTTTTCAAACTTTGATCACATATAATGACATATTCTTGATCCCAAATGTAATATCCATAATTTTTTTGCTAGTTGAATTAAATGCTAATCCGATAATTAGGAGATGAATTAGAACCCAGAGATAGATAGTTCATAAAGAAAGGAAGGTTATGGGCCGGAAGTCGCAAAGTTAGATCTGGCCTGGTGCATGGAGTTTCGTAGGAATTCCAAAGTTAAGTGTGTTTGTCTTGGAGTAATATGAGAATGGGTGATCTTTTAAAAAGGGACCCATATGTCATTTAACATAAGACTAAGGGCATAAAGGTCTTTCAGTGTTAAAATTAAGGGTAAAATGGTAATTTTGGAAAAGTAGAGAAAGTAAGGGCAAAATGGTAATTATGAGAAAATGGAAGGGTATTTTGGTCATTTGATAAGTCAAAGTCAAAAGTCAACTGTTGACCAAAAAATTACATATGCCCAATAGACAAAGCCCGACTCACTGATCACAACCGTGAATAACGGATTTTCCAGATTCAGACTAGATTTTTAATTATATAATTTGAAGGGTAAAAAGGGGAAAAATAATTATTTAAGGTGTCAGGAGTTCTCAAAAAATTTAGACAAACCTATGGAAAAATCCAGTGAATTTTATAGTATTTAATAAAATTATTACCCAGTGTATGATTAAGGTGATTTTCCCGAAAATCGGGAAAAAGACCCGAAAATCCCCAAAATATAATTTATTTCAAAAATTAATTTTGAACAATCTAGAGGAAATTTTGGGAAAAGAAAAATGGCTAGAGAATCAGTGAAAAATATAGTATTTTTCAAGGCCCTAAACAATTTTGCTCTCTGATTGCTCGTTTTCAGGGGTTTTGGACAGGATAAATTAATCCTGTAAAATTTGAGAAAAACAAGGGGTACTTTGGGGATAATAAATTTTCCAAATTCAAGAGGAAAATATGGAGATTAAATGAGGAAGAAAATATCTCCAGAAAAGTAGAAAAAGATTTACCGGAATAAAGTTATGTGTACCGATAAAAAGTGTAATCGGTAAAAGTAACCAAATGGGATCCAGTTTGGTTAATGAAACCAGATTTTTACCATCAAGTTACAGCCATCATGACACCTTTTTACCACCCAATGAGAAGCAAGCAATTGTCACATAGGTGATGCAATCTTAACCCTTAGATCACACTTAATTTACAAGATGCAATCTTAGCCTTCCATTCCTTTTAAGTGTGAATTATTAAAACATGATTTTTCTTCATTCTCTCCACCATTTGGCCGACCTCCATGAGCAGATTTTGGGGAGCAAAAGACGTTATTCAAGCTTCAATAAGAGGAGAAAAATCCAAGAGAAATCCAAGGTAAGAGAAGAAGACACCTTATGTTATATATCAATCTCTTCCTTGTGAGCTCTTCTACAACTTCCATGGAGTATAATTTTGATTTGGTCTCTCTTTCTCAAGTTTCATATTTAGGGTTATTGAGAGGGAAAGTGAGAAAGAGAGGGATTTAGAGCCATTAATTGGTTGCAAAAGTCTCCTTAAGTTGTAAGGAGCATGTTGATGTATATTTTGTGGTTGATAGAGTTTTTTTTTAGTTTTGTAAATTTGGGAAATCATGAACATTTAGGGGAGGTGCTGCCCAATTTTCCACTTGATATAGAAGAGTTAAAATCAAGCTTTAACATGCATGAATATGAGTTTGGAATCAAGAATAAGATGGTATAAGTGTTGAAAGTTGAAAAATCCATGTTGTTGATTGTTTGGGAAACCTCTCGGCCATGGCTGGACAATAGGGAAGGAGTTTTGTTTTGATGATTTTGATGCTTCCAATGGATTCAAAATGAGTTTTTGTGTAGGGTAAAAGTGACCCCAAGATTAGGGAAGCATTGGAAAAGTTTAGACACAAGTTTAGGGTTTTAAGATTCATAAAGATTAAGGGGGTGATTAAGGGAATTTTACATTGCTTCTTTCATTGGAAATGGCTTATGTTTGATGGCCATTATATTGTCAATTGTGTAGGCAAGATTTTGGTGCAAGAGAGTGATTTTCAAAGAGTTCAAGAAAGGTTACAAAGCTAAAAGGAATTAAGGAGTAAAGGTAGCAAAGTTTTCTAACTCTATCTAACATTTTTGTGAAATGATCTTAATAATGTGCATGACTTGATTATACTTATTACATTGTTGAAATGTGTTTATGAGTGATGTTATGCTGTAGCCATATGCATTAATATGTGCTTGATATACATTTTACATTGTTACACATCTCTACATGAACTTGAAGAATGTCATGCAATTTTCTATGTATGTTAGTAAACTTTGCTATTGGGATTTCCAAAAATCTCACTCTCCCCCACTAACCATTTCTAGGTACAAGTTCTTCAAAGGGTAAGGAGAAAATGCATGATGCATGAAGCAAGGATTTTACATGTTTATGTATATGGAATTATGTTGTAAATGTAATAACATTTTGGGACTTTCCTATGTTGTGTAATATGTATTATGAACCTATGCATGTTTAGTTGATATGTGATAGATAAGGACTCCTAATTGTATGGTCAAATATGATTAAAAGATTTTTAAAAGTTAAGGTTTTAAATGGTGAAGTTTGAAAATGAAAAGTTTGACTAATTGTCAAAGTGAAATTGGTCAAACTCCTAACTTTGACTTATCGGTAAATAGAGAAAATGAACTCCAAACGAGTTGAAATTTTCCATAAAAATAGTTCACATTGCAAACTTTAAAACAAGCCAAAGCACACTGAATTTGGAGTTTTGTATAGAACGTTATGATGTTCCAAAGTTTGAAGAAGATCACTGAAAAACCTGCAAAAATGAAAAATAGCCAAATGAACAGTACATTTTTACGCATTAAACTATATCAATTGGGCAAGCTAATGACTCAATGAATATTTTTCCTTTATAGAGGAACTTGTAAGCTTCAAATATAAATTGGAAGCACTCAATTTCAATATTTCTAGAATTAGTTATGAATTTTCAAAGTTGGTCCGAAAAACTGTGAATATTAACTTTCAAAAGTTGAAAGTTTTAAATTTGAACCTTTTGGACTTTTTGATCAAATTGAGGCTTCCCTTTGGTTCCAAATCAACATAAAATGAAGCTAAAGGTAAGGTTAAGCTATGTCACACCAAACCACTTCTCATGTATTATTTAACTTAAAAACGCTTCGTTCTGATCAAATCAAAATTTGGACAGCACCTCCCCTAGGGTTTCATGATTCCAAAAATTCATACAATCAAGAAACCAAAGCAATATATACATAAATCAACTCCTTATCATGGAAGGAGTGGTTTGCAACCAATATTTTCCTTTAAATCTATCATACTCCTTTACTTGACCTCTTTAGCTTCATATTATATCATTATTAAAACACTCTAGGGCCTTACACAGCTTAGATTGACCAAAGAATTGATATTGAAAATTTCACTTTGAGGTTACTATTCATTAGTCATTTTCCAAATTTTTGGCCAAACTATGAAAATTCATAACTAATTCCACAAAAATAAAAAATGAGTAGTTCAAGTCGATAATTGAAGCTTACAACAATCCCTACAGAGGAAAAATACTTATTTATCCATAAACTTTCCCAATGGATACAATTTATTGTGTAAATATGTGCTATTCATATGGTTATTTTTCCATTTTTGGAAAATCATATCTTTCCGTACAAAAGTCGAAATCCAAGAAACTTTGGATTTCTTTAAACCATACCATATGAAATATTTTTCCACCAAGTTTCAGATCAATTGGGATTCATTTACTATTTTTCCTCATAACACAAAGTTAAGGGGTTGGCAAGTTATTGGACCCTTTAAACTTGCAACTTTGTCAATTTCTTACCATTTAGTTTCCTTTCCTTTTTCATCCTATTTTATCAAAATATATACACCATATTTACATTTACATTTATCCAAGAATTTATAGATGCACACACATATACATCTACTAGAAAACAAAGCAAATAACATGTGCATCCTTTCCTTTTTACATTGGAATGCCACCTACCTTTCCCTTTTGCACCATTTCCCTTTTGCCTTTGCTCCTTGAGCTTGTCTTATGATTTGTTATTGGAAAGGGCGAGATTTCAAAGAAATCCCAGTAGTAAACAACTCTAATACTACATTTACATGCATTATTATCAAATAGAAACAATTATGCCATGTAACCCAAATAATGAACCTTACTTTTAACATATTTGCACAAGGCCAAGGCAATCATTACATGGCTTCAACCATGCATTTTCACAATCAAAGTTTTCATTTCAAGTGGCTACAACCACATATCAACACATTAAACATGGCAATTAACATATATAAAATCACTGCAAAGTAATGTTAAAGTTAGGAGTGTTGCTACCTTATAACATTAACTTTCCAATGGTACTTGAGGTGGCTTCCACTTATACTTGTCACTTTGATATCTTCTTGGCACTTTAGTACTCCTTTGATTTGTGCTTGATTTTCTCTCTTCCATGCTTGTTCTCTTCTCCACCTCCTCTCCTTCTTTCTCTCAAGTTTTGCAGGAAAATGGACAGAAATAAGAGGCAGTGAGGACTCGAGTTTGAGAATCAAGTTTTTGAACTGATGAAATCTTGGAAGGCATGGAACTCGAGTTTGGAAAACGTCAGGACTCGAGTTCTCTAAAACTCTAAGTCAAAACTTCAAGTTTTCATTTCAAGTTTTGTGAAACTTCCAGTTCTGAAAAACATAACTCAAGTTTTGTAACATGTTTGAAAAACTTGAATTCAGAACCTCAAGTTTTCACTGCAAGTTTGCAAAACTTCCAGTTGTGAAAAACTGAAACTCGAGTTCTATAACATGTTTGAAAAACTTGAATTCAGAACCTCAAGTTTTCACTGTAAGTTTGCAAAACTTCCAGCTCTGAAAAACTGAAACTCGAGTTCTATAACATGTTTGAAAAACTTGAATTCAGAACCTCAAGTTTTCACTGCAAGTTTGTAAAACTTCAAGTTTTGAAAACCTGGAACTCGAGTTCTATAACATTATGAGAAAACTTGAAGTTGGAACCTCAAGTTTTGACTTCCAGTTTTGTTTGCACGTTATGGAACTTCAAGTTTTGAAAACTTAGGGCTCGAGTTCTTGAACTTGTTCACAAAACTTCTTTTCAAAACTTCCAGTTTCAATATCCAGTTTTGAAAAATAATTATAGAACTTGAGTTTGCAAAAACTGTGACTCGAGTTTCAAAACTCTTTTGACAAATTCAACACAGTTTCACAAATATCAAACCAGATTCTAAATCCTGTAAAGTTTTGACTTCATGATTTGCTTCAGGAAGCTCCAGAACTCATTAAACTCTATTTTCATCTTCAAGAAATAGTTTTGAGCATTCAAATAAAGCTTAGATGAATGGTAACTCAATGAAAACATTTTAACACTCAAATTAACCATATCATCCTCTAATTAAAAAGAATGCCCAAATCATTATAAAACCATTGTCAAATCAATATGTATTATGAAAACTTTTTGCTCTATTATATTTGACATCATCAAAACTAATCATGTCTAACAACCTACACTCTTGACGAGATCAAAGGCCCCTTTGAAGTCTCTCAGGACAGCTCCATTAAGTTTGAGGAGAAAGACGGCATCGACTACGCTGCCATCACAATGCAGCTCCTCAGAGGCGAGCGTGTTCCTTTCCTTTTCACCATTAAGCAGTTGGTGGCTGCTGGAAAATCGGAGAGCTTCAGCGGAGAATTTCTCGTGTCGTCGTATAGGGGATCATCATTTTTGGACCCCAAAGGAAGGGGTGCTTCTACCGGTTATGATAATGCGGTGGCATTGCTGATCGGAGGGAGAGGGGACGAGGAAGAACTTGCGAAGGAGAACAATAAAAGTGCACAGTCATCGAAGGGGAAGATAACTTTTAGTGTGACAAAGAGCAAGCCTGAGACCGGAGAGGTGATTGGTGTGTTTGAGAGCCTTCGGCCATCTGATACTGATTTGGGAGCTAAAGCCCCAAAGGATGTGAAGATCCAGGGCGTCTGGTATGCTCAGCTTGATTCATAGACGACCTTCTCTTCCTTCTTGGGATCAATCTCAATAATTTGTGGCTTCACATTTTGTTGTAACCAGACGGAGTTGCACATGCTACACCCACCAAAGGGAACCGTTTCTATTTCTATGTTTGTCTATTATAATTTTGACTTCAAATTATAATAAAATTTAGTTTTGATTGGTTGTTATTAGTTTTTGTAATACTCCATCTTCTTATTCATACCCTTTTAAGTAATTTTTATCTCAAAGTAACTTTTCCAAATTTCTCCAAATTTCAATCCAATAATGAATTTTACAAAAATTCATTTTGCCCAACGGTTTACCCAAACGCTACTGCATTTTTACCAACGGTTTATCCAAACATAAATTTTATTCATTCTACCAAAAGTCATTTTCAAAAATCATTTTTTCCAACGATCGTTTTCTCGACAGAATTCCTAAACAAACACTGTATCCTTGATCACCGTCCACCTTTAGGGCTAGAGGTGGACAATGACGAGAGAGTTTAGTTAAGAGTACTTTGTGGGCCCTTATCATGGAATGTATTCAGGCATTATTAAAAAAAAAGGGGAGATTTTTCAATACTCGGACTGATGAAACTCGCTTTTGAAGGAAAATTGGTCCTCACGACCAAAAGTGATCCATCAAATAATAATGGAAAATGATGTTTCTATTTTCATTCCTTTTTTCTTACTCTAATTATTGGGAACCTAAAGGTTCTAAGGATTTTTTTTTAACATTTCTCATATTTATAGGATTTGTTCTATCAATAAGCTTCTGATGAAGGATTTATGTGTTTTTTTATCTGAAAATTAACCTCTTTTTTATGGGACAACCATTATTAAACTGATCAATATACCTAGTTAGTGGTTTAAATTAAGCATGATTGAACTATGATCAAATCGGTCATGATTAAAATAATGTAATTTAATTAAAATATATAAAATATCGATATAGAGATAGCCATAAAAATTAACATTTAAATAAAAGGGAGGTATCTAACTGAAAATTAACCTCTTTTTTAATGGGACACCCATTATTAAACTAGTAAATATACCTAGATAATGGTATAATTGAACTATGATTAAATCGGTTATGATTAAAATAATATAATTTAATTAAAATATATAAAATATTGACATAGATATATAACCATAAAAGTTAACATTTAAATAAAAGTAAGGTATTATTTATCAAACAAATGGAACATTTCATCCATGAATAAGTTAACTAATATGGATGAAATGTTCGTTAGGCTAACGAACTTACTCTAGGTCAAATTCAAGTTAATTAAGTTAATTAATATGATTAACTACAATTTTAGTTTAAAGAAAATTTTAAATTGATCACAGGATTGAATTGACCTGAACTTTAATATTATGCGTTTTTTTCCTCATGAAAATAATGAGAAATCAATCAATCAATCCCTATAATTTACACTCATTTGTGGACAAGTAGTTATGCTTCAAAATGTTTTTAAAACTCATTATATTTCAGACAATATCAAAGTTGGCCCCTAGAATTAATCATAATTCACTTCCAGAGTACCACTATGTATTTAAATAAGCCATGTCGGTAGATGTTAGAGAAATAAAATATTCCGATTACTCAATACAACAGAAGCATTATATTCTCACCTCACCAAAGAAGCATAATATATGCACATGGCTTCTTCTATATCAGTCCACAATTTTTTTAATTTGATTGATCAAACCCCTAAATAGGCTTTGTCATTTCCCCTGCACTTGGGGAGATACATGAGATACCATCTACTGTACTCGGATCATAAAGGTAATGATACTACATCTCTTGTGAATCTTCTCTCTATTTTGCAGCGGTTACACTACTAGAAAATCACAAATTAGCGAGGAAAATTAGTGACGACTTTAAAATTCCTCTCTAAATCGCCCAATTAGCGATGAATTTAGCGAGGAATATCAAATTCCTCTCTAATATCTAAATTAGCGAGAAAAATTAGCGACGACTTGGAT
Source organism: Vachellia pachyceras (assembly GCA_025593235.1). NCBI lineage: Eukaryota > Viridiplantae > Streptophyta > Magnoliopsida > Fabales > Fabaceae > Vachellia > Vachellia pachyceras. Next base: position 19,192 of record JANTPZ010138640.1, read on the forward strand.
ATTCCTCTCTAAAATACCCAATTAGCGAGGAATATTAAATTCCTCTCTAATTTTCCAAATTAGCGACGACTTAGTTATTCCTCTCTAAATACACAATTATCTCTAAATTGTTTAATTAGTGAACAATTTTGTAAGGACTAATACTTCCTCTCTAAATAGTGAGAAATATTAGTGAGTGCATGGATAATCCTCTTTAAATTATCTAATTAGGAAGAAATTTAATGAGAACTAATATTTCATCTCTAAATAATGAGTGAATTTGAATGAATTATTTTCTTTTCTAAAATTTCATTTACCCCCAACATTTGTTCAAAAATAATTATTCCCCTCTAATGTAAACCAGCGGGTAACACTCTTTGACAGAAATTTGGAATGAATTATTTATTTCCCTCCAATGTAACCTAGCACCGCGAGTCCGCAACCTTCATTTGATTCTCAATCTACGAAGCCTCTCACGGTTCCAATCCTCTGGTCACCCTAAAAAACCCTAGAAACCTCTCTTGGAAGAAACTTCATCAGTCCCAACACTCAAATGACGATGTCGACGACGACGCCACCGATCAAGGCTCTTTGTTTTGCGCTTCACCTCCTTCTCTCTCGCACTCTTGGGAGCCCGCAAGAGTAATGTTACGCTCTCTCTTCGTTGTCTTCTTCATGCTCTTTGTTGGATTTGGGGGTAGGGAATAAGTCTTATTTAGATTGTTTAATACTGGATCTGATGTGGTTGTTATATTTACATTATTTTTGAAATGGAATGGAATGTTGTGGGGAGGGCAGAGCATAGTGTTCGAGATCTTGAATATCTAAGCGGGGAATGAACGTATTATAGGCAGCAGAGCTGATGCATATGAGGATTCTGCCGGAGGACTGGGGCAGGGAAACACATCACCTTCCTTTGCAGTTTACATTCTTGGTGATCCA
>JANTPZ010138641.1:0-25134 GCA_025593235.1 Vachellia pachyceras
TAGTGGATTGAAAATCTCAGAGGTGCTCTGGGGACTGGATGTAGGTCAGAGAGGGCCGAACCAGGATAAATCGTTGTGTGCTTTCTATTCTTTCATCTTCATTAACCTGTATTATTTTCCAAGCATGCAATCTGTCTTCAACATCTAAGGTTTTGATAAACTTGATTTGAATGTTTTGATAAATTAAGTTTTGAACGAAAATTTTGTAAACACCCAATTCACCCCCCTCTTGGGTGCAGCCATCCTAACAACTACACCTACTAAATAAGCAAGGTTCACACATTTATGAGCCAAGTATATCAGTCTCCCCATAAGTCTTTGGTATGTATCTTCATTTGTTGGAATTTGATCTGGGAGTATCTCAAGCTTATGATTCATCTCCATGGGTGTTTCTATGGGCTAGCAATCTAGCATTGCCTTCTCTACTAGTAGATCCAAAATGCATTTTCTTTGTGACAAGAAAATTCCTTGTTCAATGTGTTGAACTTCTATGCCGAGGAAATATTATAGTTGTACGAGGTCCTTCATTTCGAATATTTTCTTAAGTAGCTCCTTCAAATCGTGTATTTCCTCTTCATCATTGCCTATGATTATCATATCATCCACATATATGAGAATCATTGTAACCTTGCCTACTCTTCGTCTGATAAAGATGGTATGATCTGCATTACTTTGATTATACTTGAGATTCTTCATTGTAGTCATGAGTTTGTCTAACCAAGAATGTGGGCTTTGTTTAAGTCCATATAGTGACCTTCTCAATCTACACACTTTACCTACGCTTTCTTTTGGGTATGTCAAACCTGGGGGCATATTCATGTAAACTTCCTCATCAAGTTCTTCGTTCAAGAATGCGTTTCTCACATACATCTGGAAGAGATCCCATCCTTGATTTGCAGCAAGCAATATCAAGATTCTGATTGTGTTCATCTTGGCGACAAGTGCAAACGTTTCCTTGTAATCTACTTCGTACTGTTGTGTATATCCACGTGCTACTAGTCTAGCTTTCTACATGTCTAAGCTCCCATCCACTTTGAGTTTTAAGGTAAATACACACTTACACCGATGAGTTTCTTTCCTTTTGGTAAGTTGACCACATCCCATGTTCCATTCTTCTTTAATGCATTGAGTTCTTTATTCATGGTCGTGACCCATTCTGGGTATTCCATCACTTCCTCTGCATTTCTTGGAATCACAATATTGGCCACAGTGGATGGTGACTGGGTGCATTATGGCTTCACATAGTTGAGTATTGGGTATTTTCCTTTTGCATATAAATCGGGTTCATATACCTTATGTGGCACGCCCTTAATAGTTCTTGTAAAGATTCTTCGTGTTAGGATCAAGCGCTTACCACTAGCTAGGCCAAAAGCCATAGTTGTTACTTAGGGTGCAACTCTATTTCCTTAACCCACAGTAGAGCAGATGCCTAAATGCCATGGTTCGACTATGACTTGACCCCTCGGGCCTCTGCCATGGGACAATTGATGCCACACCTTAGCCAACAATCTCCCCTTCAGTAATTGTCTTGCCGGGAATCGAACTCATGACCTTGGCTCTGATACAAATTGTTAGGATCAAGCGCTTACCACACAATGTCTTCTCACCATCTCCTTCACTGTTCATCATAAACACGTCTTTTATTACAGGAAAAGGTTTGAAAAGTACCTGAGTTTTGGGGACATCCTGAGGATTCAATGGCTATGGAATATTAGGCTCTAGATTATCATCTTCTAACTTATCAAGAAGTATCTGACTTGTATCCAATTCATTGTCATTACAGCCAATATCGCCAATAACTTCATTACCGCCACTATCTTCATTGTTATGTAGTCTCCGTGGGCCAGTTCATCGAGATCAACTAGTTCTTCGTAGATCTTCTCTTCGTCTTCATTCACCGCTTTCTTCCTTGAAGAGAAGTCTCTGGTGCAAAATACGGGGAGGTTTCCACGAATGAGACATCCAAGGAAGTATACAGTTTGTCATAGATAGGATTATAGCAACTGTACCCCTTTTGAATGTCCGAGTAACCTACAAACACGCACTTACGAGCTCGGTGGTCTAGTTTTCCTCATAATTCCTTTGGTATATGCACATACGCTGTACATCCAAATACACGTGGTTCCAAGTTAGGAATATAAGGCATCAAAAGATGAGATTGTGGAGTGCTCAATGGAGTTTGGAAACCCAGCACATTGGATGGTATACGATTGACTAGATATGATGTAGATTTAATAGCTTCACCCAAATACTCACGAGGTACATTCATTCCAAATAATGATGCTTGAACAATCTCCAACAGTTGTCTATTATATCTCTCAGCCACTCCATTTTGCTGCGGAGTATACACATACAATATCTGATGTTGATTCCTTCTTGCTTTAAGTAATTTTTAAATGTTAAGTTCCTATACTCAGTACCATTATCCGTTTGAGAATGCTAATATTCTACTTGTATTGAGTTCGCACATGCCTGTGGAATTCCTGAAAAACACTAAAGGCTTCTCCTTTCGTTTTAAGTAAGGAGACCCAAATCATGCTATGCATTCATCAATAAAAGTAATAACATAGCATGCATTAGAATGTGTCAGAATTCTCGCATGTCCCCAAATATCCGAATGAATAACCATGAAGGGAATGGTACTTTTATTCAAACTAAGAGCATAAGAAATTCGATGGCTTTTGGCAAGTTCACAAGTTTCACAATGAAGATGAGAAATGATTACATTTTTAAATAATCCAGGTTTCCACTTCTTTAGATAACCAAAGGATAAGTGCCCAAGACATGTATACCAAAACCACACTTCATCCGTTTTCATCTTACTCTGAACATTGCATACGCGTTCCTGTATTCGTTCTGTTGATCCTTTTGGTTTCGAAGTAGTACAAGTTTCCTCACCTAATACTATAGCCAAGAATCCTCCTGGCGGGGATGTCCTGAAACACACAGAAGGTAGGCCAAAAAGTTACAGTACAATATAGTGTCTTAGTAATTTGACTAACAGACCTTAGATTGTACTCGAGAGATGGAACTATGAGCACTGTGTTTAGTGAGATACCATTAAAAAGGGAGCAAGATCCTCGCCCTTCAATCCTTGATTCACTACCATTGGCAGTAGTAACATGAGACTTCGTATGTAAGTGAATATGATCTAATTCTTTCACAGAATTTGTGATGTGATCTATTGCACCCAAATCAATAATCGAATATTGAGTAGATAGAGAGGTGTGAGACTTACTAGATTTACCTTGATGTACTATGTAAGCCTGAGGTTTTTCATCACTAGTTTCAAGCTCAGATCTTTCCTCAGTACTGGTATGCATTGCTTTGCTTCCCACTTTGCGTTGGGGTTTTTTTTGGTGAAGCCCCACCATTTTGGGTATCCAACGATCTCATAACATCACTATTTCAAATGTCCTGTCTCACCAAAGTGGGCACAAGTTAAGGGCTTAGACTTACGGTTCTTTGTTGGTTTTTGATTCCCATATGCTTGGTTCGTGGCCAAGATCATACTTTCATAGGAAACTCGGGCACCACCGATCACTTGCTTCTGTTGATATTCCCTTCGAACAAATGCATATGTTCTTTCCAGGTCAAGTCTAGTTTCCTTGCGTAGAATTTTACCTCGAACTTGTTCAAATTGAGGATCCAAACATGCAAGACATATATATATACCATAAGACGAGCCATCGCTGTATTCATCTGTACCACTCCAGCTACCTTCCTGTTCCCTTATTCGAACATCAATTTCTTGAAAAATTGAGATTAGCTCATTGTAGTAGACAAATAAGGAACTCTCGTTTTGTCTTGTAGTGAATGAATGTTGATTTAATTCAAATAATATCATTTCATCCAAGTCGTCATAGAACGTACGTGCAAGGGCTTCCCAGATTTCATTTGCTTGGTAGGCGTATAAATTGTTGCATTATCTCAGGCTCATCACATTTATAAGCCAACTACGGACCCTATTGTTTTCAATCACCCATGCTACATACAGTGGGTCACCTACGTCTGGTTTCTTCGTTTCTCCTGTTAGGTGTCCTCCTTTGTTCCTTGCTGAGATCCACATCTCCATCAGTTGGGACCACAAGGAGTAGTTCGTTTTGTCCAGTGTAAGGGTTATAAGATTTCATTCAACAATATTGAATTCCATGTCTCCTTAAATCCAGCTTCCACATATCTGATATGGATTGTATAGATTGAACTTTTTAAAAAGATATATATTTTTATAAAAATTATTTTGGTGGGTATAAACTTAAAAATAAAGATAATTTATTGACCGCTTTTTTTCAGAAAATAATCTTTTTTAAAACATCATTTTTTAAGCAAAGTAAGTTTGAACCATGTGAATTAAAGACTCATTTGGAAATATTTTTTAGAATAATTTTTATGGATTTCAAGGTAAAACCTAGATTTTGGAGAATAGCTTTATGGATTCCAAGGCAAAACCTAGGATTTCGAGGTAAAAAGTAGGTAGAAAGAAGAAGGAGAAAGAGAGAAAACGTAAGAGAGAGAAAATTTATTAGAAGAGAGGGTGTGATTTAACAAGAAAATAAATTTATTAATCAATCTAATTTAATTAGCAACCCTAATTTATTAATCAATCTAATTTAATTTAACTAAAATCTCAAGAATACCTTTAATATCCCAAATAAATTATTTAAACGAATTTTTAATAAATAAAGGTACCCACAAAAATTTATATCTATAAATACTTTTTATTTAAATAATTTATTTAAATACTTCCTATATATCTTTAAATAATTTATTTAAACGAATTTTTAATTTATTCCACATATTTTTTTTATTATAAATATATTTATACTCATAAATATATACAAATACGTATATATATTTATATATATATTAACAAAAATATACTTAACTATATATACACGAATATATTTATTAAATCATGTAATAGTAAGACTAATAAATTTGCTAATATCAATCTAACCATTTACTCATCAACTAATTAGTCTAAATATCAATATATAAAAAAAATCTTATCTTTTTTAAAAATAACTAAATTCGTAAAAATATTTCAAGCATCAGAAAAATAAATCTAACATCACAGATCTTAGTTATAAAAATACATCTACAATTTTATAGTCTTCTATAAATAAAACTTAAACTGGACGAAAATAAAAATACCAAAATATTCTCTAATCAACACAATATTACTACCATTAGAAAGAGAAAAATATTTAGAACAACTTTCATGAAGGAAGTTTAATGAAAATAAGTCGTTTTACTTACCTAAATAATCTCAAAAGTAGGACTTTAGACTGGAAAACACCGTTCTGAAGCTCTTCTCTCTCTCTCTCATGCACTCTTTCTTTCTTTTCCACTCTCCCTCTCTGGTACGAGCCAAAATGAAAGATGATAAAAGGGGAGCGGGAAATCCAATCTTATTCAACAAAAATGCTTACAGTTCGATGACTCCATTTATAGCCTACTAAGCACTCAACGACACGTGCCGCAAGTTGCTATCCGGACCGTTATATCGCTGTGCCAGCTCATAGTCTGTTACAACGGTAATTCAAAACTAAAGTAGTGACTATGCGCGCGAATGAATAACGCGTGTAATACAATCAACTGTAACAATACTCCCTTCCTAGGGAAGATCCTTGTCCACAAGGATGGTAGGAGATGGGTCTTCAACAGGGGTGCTGGTGCAGAAGTTGGGGAACTGCTGACGAATGACGTCGATATCCTCCCACGTAGCGTCCTCAGCGTTAGCATACTTCCACTGTACTAGAATCTGGGTAACAGGCGAGTGCCCGCGACGAATTAATTTGCAACCCAGCACGACCAACGGTTCCTTGACGTAGTGCCCCTCGTTATCGAGTAAGGGAAGGGAGGACGTGACTACAGCACCATGACGAGGGGAGCGCTTAATGTCACGGACCGCTCCAAAGAACCCTAGAACTCTCTAGAGTTCTCTTGTATTTACTTAGCCATTATAGAATTCTCCACACATTTTTCACATGCTTAAATTCAATGTGTAAATATCTAGATATTTGAAGGGAGAGTTCTAGAAGATGATTTTAGGGCGTAGGATCGATTCGATCCCAACCGTCCATTAAGGAGGTGGGAATAGTAAGGAGGTGGGAGTTGCCTATAAATACCCCACCCCTCTTCATTTGTAACCAATCAAGCAATTGTGCAATATACAAGCATTCTCCCAAGTTCCATCTCTCTCAAGTTCTCTCTAAGTCTTTCCTTAGTTCTCACGAGCTAAGTATTCGGCTTGTAGGCTTACTAGCAAGTTCTGAAGTGAGGGTTTGCATGAGTCTTGCTAGGCCGCACGGAGCTTCCATCAAGTAAATCAATAAGCCCGTGACATTAAGCAGTGACATGGAACACTGGATGGATCATGCTGCTGGGAGGTAACTTCAGCTCATATGCGACATTGCCCACCCTCTTCAACACCTCGAACGGCCCGAAGTACCATGTCGCCAGTTTGTGAAACCTTGAATTAGTTAAGGAATTCCGCCTGAAAGGTTGCATCTTCAGGTGGACAAGGTCACCGATGGTGAACTCTCTCTCTGTTCGATGTTTGTTCGCCTGTTGAATCATACGGTGTTGTGCACGGAGCAAATTCTGCTTGAGGAGTTGGATTGTTGCCTCTCGTGAAGAGCACAACCTATCGACAAGCTCCATATCGGAGTCACCCGCTAAGTAAGGCATGTGAGTTGGAGGCAAGACACCGTACACCGCTTGAAAAGGCGTCATGCCTATTGCAGAGTGATAGGTGGTATTATACCACAGCTCAGCTAGGGGAAGCCACTTCGACCATTGCTTCGGTAGATCCCCTGTCATACAACACAGGTAACACTCAAGGCAGCAGTTCAAAACCTCCGTCTGTCCGTCCGTTTGCGGGTGGTAGGCGGATGAAAATTGCAGCTGAACGTCATAAAGGTGAAAGAGTTCTCGCCAGAATTTTCCATAGAAGATGGGTTCTCGATCGGTGATGATGGTGCGTGGGAACCCATGAAGCTTAACCACATTGTCCATAAATGTTTGAGCCACATCGGCAGCTGTAAAGGGGTGTCGGAGTGCCATGAAGTGTGCCGTCTTGGTGAGTCGGTCGACCACAACCAAAATAGTGGACATGGAGTGTGACTTTAGGAGGCCACAGATAAAATCCATCGAGAGGTTTGTCCATGAATACTCCAGAATGGGCAATGGTTGAAGCAGCCTAGGAGAGGCTATGTTCTCAGGTTTGAACCGGTTGCAAGTGACGCAGTTTCGCACATACTCCCGCACTTCACGTTCGAGTCCCTTCCAATAAAACACAGTAGATATGCGACGATACGTGGGAGTGATTCCTGAGTGGCCTCCTATGGCGTCCTCATGAAAGTGGCGCAGCAACTTCGATCGAAGAGAATGGTCGGCCCCCACTACGAGTTTGCCCTTACGTTTAAGAACTCCGTTGACCCACGAGTAATGCGCGTAAGACAGAGGGTCACCTTCCAATTTGGCTATCAATGATTGCAAGCGATCGTCAGCCATCCATGAGCTCTTGACGCGGTCAACCAGGGAAGTCATCGATGAAGAGATCGCAAACAGGGAGCCCTCCGGCTGACGCGAGAGAGCGTCGGTGACCATATTTTCTCGCCCTCGTTTGTATTTGATGCCGAGAGACCACCCAGCTTATTAAGCCACTTAAGTTGATTAAGCGAGATAGATTTCTGTTCCAGCAGATGTTTGAGTGGAGAGTGGTCCCTCCCAATTGCGCTTATATTCATCACTGCAGGAATTGGGTTCAAGCTTTCCCCAGCCCCTTCTCATCAATGGACTCCTGACGTATGCGAAGGAGTGTGGTTCGTTCGATAAATTCCTACCTCTTCTTCAATAATATTCGAAAGGTTAAATTAGTTGGTTGAAAAACCAAAAGGTCTGAATTCTAATAAATTATCGTTATCATTCGATCGTGAATTGACGACCCACGAGGTAGGACTGCCACTGTTGGATAGCAAAAATAACGGCGATCAACTCACGTTCGTACACCGACAGGGCTTGTTTCTGAGGACTCAATGCTTTGTTAGAAAAAGCGATTGGATGCTCTCCTTGCAACAAAACAGCTCCTACTCCTGAGCCCGATGCATCGGTTTCAACAGTGAACTTTTTGTTAAAGTCGGGAAGAGCTAGGACGGGTGGGGAGACCATGGATTGCTTCAGTGTTTTAAAAGCCAAGTCAGCTTCAGGGGTCCAATGGAAGGGAGTGTTCTTCTTTAGCAGTGCCGTCAACGGGGTGCAAATTGCGCCATAATTCCAAACAAACCGGCGATAATACCCTGTTAAGCCCAAGAAACTTCGCAATGCCTTCTGAGACTTAGGAACAGGCCACGATGAGATGGCCTCAACCTTCTTCGGATTGGCTTCCATGCCTCGAGCAAAGATGAGGTGGCCTAGATAACCCACCTGAGATGCTGCAAAGATACATTTGCTCGACTTGGCAAATAGTGCATGCTGATGGAGAAGAGATAGGATTTTCTGCAAGTGATACAGGTGAGAGTCCCAATCGGGGCTATAGATTAGAATATCATCGAAAAATACTAACACAAACTTTCTTAAGTAAGTCTTAAAAACTGTGTTCATGAGCCCTTGAAACGTAGCTGGTGCGTTCGTCAGGCCAAAGGGCATGACTGTGAATTCATAGAGGCCTTCGTGAGTCCGAAATGCTGTCTTATGGTAGTCGGGGGATGCATCCTTATTTGATGGTACCTAGCACACAGATCAAGCTTGGAAAAGTAGGAAGCGCTATGCATTTCGTGAAGCAGTTCCTCGACCAATGGAATAGGGAATTTGTTCTTAACTGTTTCATCGTTGAGCCGTCTGTAATCTACATAGAAGTGCCATGAACCATCCTTCTTGTGGACCAAGACGACTGGAGCTGTAAAGGGACTCTAGATCGGACGAATAACCCCTGTTTTGAGCATTTGCTGGACCTGCATCTCGATTTCATCCTTCTGAACAAGGCCATACCTGTAAGGACGATAGCATACAGGATTCGTCGTTTTGAGGGATATGTGATGATCAAACTCACGTGTGGGAGAGAGGGACTGTGGTTCCTCGAACACGTCTGAGAAGGAGGACAAGAGTGTCTGCAATTGCTCTTGTTGTGAGGGAGAATGCTCTGTAGTATGGTCGACGTGGAGAGCATCGTCAATCACGCCTGGATTCCCTTCAATGAGGTAAACGTGCTGTGCAGCCCAAAGGTCTTGAGGTCCCATTCACTCCTCTCGTGGTTCATCAATTACTTGATCCAAGCTATGAAGTTCATAATGGTGGCCCTGATGAGAGAAGGCCATAAAACGCTTGTCCATGTCGATAATGATTCTACCCAGCTGACGCAAACATTGGGCCCCCAAGATAACATCGAGTTGCCCCACATACAAGACCAAGAAATCCGCCTCAAAAATATACCCGGTCAAGGACCATTGCAGCCCCTTACATACCCTATCTACCTTGATAGTCCGGCCCCCGGCAACACCAACTTGAAATGTTTGATTGGAGTGCACCGGTAGATGCAGCCCCTTGACCAGTGATGAATTGACCACGTTATGAGAGCTGCCCCTATCAATAAGAATCTGCACTCACTATCTTTTTATGAAGCCTTCGATGCGGAGCGTAGAGGCGTTACTGTCCCCAAGGATGGCATTGATCACCGCCGATGATTCCTGTTCCAAGGTCTCGGCCGCATCCAAGAAATCCTCATCCTCCGCATCCTGAAACACGATCAACATAACTTGGGACTCCTTGCATTTGTGCGAGCTGGAGTATCTATCATTGCACCAATAGCATAGCCCATTCGTCACCTGTCTTCCATATCCTTCTTAGAGAGGGTGACAGAAGGCTTCCTCGCCGTCGACTGCAAGGAGGAAGATGAACCAAATGATGCCGAAGGAGTAGCCTTCGATGTTTGATGGTGATAGCGCGATGTGAACGTAGAGCTCGATCCAAGACTGAGAGAGGCTCCGGTGGAGTTTGAACGCCCTTAAAGGAAGGGTGGCAGCGGGGGCCGACGCCACGCATTCAGCGTTCATTCCTGTACGCGAGCCATTTGTATCATACCTAACAAGTTGGAGGGCTTAAACGCGTCCACGGCCGACTGAACGTCCGGACGGAGACCTCCCAAGAAATAATTCATCGCGACTTGCTCTGGAATGTCCACCTCGGTCAACAAATCATCGAACGCTTCCACATACTCCTCCACTGACGTGAATTGCTGTAACTGCTTGAGTTGCACCATAGGGTTGATGTGCTTAGCATCCGAGAAACGGGCCTCCATCTGGCAGAGATAGCTCTCCCATGAAAGCTCTTCTTCACGTCGTGTCCGCATGAAGATCAAATGCCATTTGAGAGCCTTCCTTTTGAGGTGAATTCTAATCAACCTGACGCGTTACTCCTGCGGTGTGGCATCAACCAGAAAGAACTGCCAGCAACGATACGACATCCCCGGAAGTCAGATCTGTCGAAGCGTGGGAACTCCACACGAGTTTGTTTCGTCAGTGGAAAATAAGCAGATCCACCACCGTAAGATCCAAACTGGATATTCGAGTTGCCCTGAGATGAGGTGGACGAGCCGCCATGGTTGTCACCTTGGTTGTTTATCGCCACAGCAGTGACAAGCTCCTTCAAGGTTGCATCGATTTGTGACATGGAGAACTTGAGTTCCGAGATTGCCGTAGAGTTCTGTTCGCCCAATGCTGCGTGGGCATCTGTGCGTTTCTCCAGGTCGCCTATCCGATCACTCGTTCGCGTATCTGGCAGCATTCGTCCGACTCTGATACCAGTTGGTACGAGCCAAAATGAAAGATGATAAAAGGGGAGCGGGAAATCCAATCTTATTCAACAAACACGCTTACAGTTCGATGACTCCATTTATAGCCTACTAAGCACTCAACGACACGTACCGCAACTTGCTATCCGGACCGTTATATCACTATGCCAGCTCATAGTCTGTTACAATGGTAATTTGAAACTAAAGCAGTGACTATGCACGCGAATGAATAACACGCGTAATACAATCAACTCGTAACACTCTCCTGCGACGTTCTCTCCTCTCAGTTGGAATGGGAGTGAGAGATATATTGTGGTGTGTGTGAATGTGAAAGTGGTGGGGGTATTTATAATACCCCTCACCCCCTTACCACCAAAGCTCTCAATTTTTTTTTTACTTGACCACTATCACACACAATCTCCCAATCCAATGTAAAATTTCCTCCGCCACGCAAGCTGCACTATCCCTCTGTTTTTTTTCTTTCCTTGCTTGCTCACACATGTCACCCCTGCTGCAGCCTTTTGACTTGACCTTTCTATTCTTTTTTTTTTCAAAAGCTACCATGACAAGGACGTTACAACAACCATGATGAGGGTCGAGCGTAAGGTGTTCACTGATCGACACCGGCCATTCCCAAAACTCTCGTCTTGGCCTCGCCTCCGGCATCTCTATCTGAACCGAACGAAAAGAGGCCACGGTGAGGCAAGTGAGTGACAGAGCAGCAACCTGAGCTGCAGCCAAGATGTACGTTGGCGGTTGAAGCCTCATATCAAAACAAAACAGAGACATGCATTCACACACACACACACACAACAGACGTATATGAAGTTTACCTGCAGGAGAAGTGACACCGGCGAGCCGATTACTTGCGAGCTTTGTTCACACCGAAACCATGACCTAAAAGAACTGAGAGTTCTATAATGTCTATCTGTGGAGAATGCGATACTCAGAAAATATGGATTTAAATAGAGAGTGAACGTGACCAACAAGCTGGGTCGTGGGGTCTTGAGATCCATTTTGGTGATTTTAATATTTTTAATTTAATGTATACAAGACTTGAGAATGAAGGTAGTTCATCACAGCTCAGATATCACTTGAAACGAGATTTTATCACTTGCTAGTTTATTTTTTTGGATCAATATTAAAGACTTCATATCGGTGTAAACTTACCGTTTAATACTTAATATACCAATTTGTTCTTGATTAAAAGAAAAAGATACTTTGTCCTTCACGTGAGCGAGAGGGAGGGAGGGAGGTTTTGTATCGACGCAGCAGAACTTGTTTACCCAAATAAGCTGTTGTCCAATATTGAGCGCCTCTTTCTAGCTTAATGCTTCCCTTTATAGTAAAAAAGCTACATCACTGCGATAGATAGCATGTTTCTATTTATGGGTTTTAAGATTAAAAACAACGTATTTATTGTGTTTTATAGTAAATATCATAATTGAGGTGATAAAGAAAGTGTTGGAAGCAAAATAACAATTGCGTCATCATGATGACTTATGCTTTATGGCTCATTTATACTATTGAAACTAAAAATTTATTTTAATGGGTGATGAATAGTGTTGGAAGCAAGATAACGTGGTTTTGATTGTATCATCATGGTGCTTTATGCTTTATGGCTCAATACAAAGTTGACACATTTATGCTATTGAATTGAATATTTATTTTGTTAATGGGTAATGAATAGCGTTGGAAGGAGGATGACGTGGTTTTGAATTGAGTCATCATGGTGCTTCATGCTTTTATGCTTCAATACAAACTCACGCATTTATGCTATTGATACTGAAAATTTATTTTGTTAATGGGTGATTAATAGTGTTGAAAGTAAGATAAAGGCTGGAGTTTCGTGCATCTCTCTTCCTCCTCTGACATATCATTCTACCTGCTAAGTTATATTACTTTGTTGTTCTGCTCACTATGTCTTATAGAAAAAATTCGTTTAATCTTGGGATCTTGCTTAGTCGGTAGTTACAGAGTAGCTCTTAAGAGCAATGTCATTGAACGTGACTCGGGTTAATTTATTTTTTAGCAAGTGTTACCATATACACACATGCAAAAAGAGAGAAACGCAATGCACATAGGAGGAGAGAAGGCAACCCGCACAGGTGCATAGACACACGTTCGGAGCATGAGAGCCCAAGTCTAGAGGAGAAAGAGGGAGGGAGAAGGTGCAAAGGAGCTCACACAAGGAACATGCAGAAAATCTCATCATCCATTTGTGTCTTCGCCTTTCTTCTTCTTTCTTTATTTTCATGTTCTTTATGATTTTTATGAATCTTATTATGAATTTAATTAAAGCCATATGTGACTAATTTTCTTTAAAATTAGAGCATTTATGAATTGATTTAAGGATCTGAGCATGTTTAAACTATTTATTTATATTTAATTTTAATTTTTTGTTCAATTTAAATATTATTATCTGCTTAGTGCCTCATCATTCTTGTTACAATATGCTACATACTGTTTTCTCTTAAGTAGATAATTAAATTGAGGGGTTTGTTTTGAAGGAATCAAATTAGAAGAAAGATACAGTTTTCAAAGGATTGAAGCAAAACTACATCTTTAGAAGAGATCGAATTATGGAAGATGAAAATTTTAAGGCTCAATTATTAATTAATTCTTTCTCATGGTGACGCGAGTAAGCGCGAGCGTTACAGTAAGAGAGTCAAGCCTCTTACGTAATGTATATTTTCCTTTTTATATTTTATTATAATCTGCTTCCAATTTTTAAAAACTTGTTTGATGGTCAAAAAATTGATGAAACTGGTTTGATTATTAATTTTTAATCAATAAAACTTGGCAGAAAAATTGGGGAACGAAAAAATGGAAGCAACCCGACCATTCACTCTCACTTGCGTCCCTCGCATTTATTTAAAAATATTTTTGTTTATAAAAGTTATTTATACCTTCAGATCATCTCGGGTTGGAAGAGAGGCAGAGAGAGAAGCTTACATTGAAAATAAATATATAATCCATTTATTTTAAGAATATTTTTGTTTTAATATCTCATGTTAAATAAATATTTTTAAAAATATATTGTTTTAATATATAATTAATAAAATATATATCGTTATGGTGTTACATGATATAGCATTATTTCTTAATAAAGTAAATTTAAATATTATATTGATGCAATAAATATTTAGAATAAGGAGCAAGAAAAAACAAAGAAAATCTCAATAAAGGACAATTGTGACAACATAATTTCCATTTAACTCAAACTGCTCTAAAACTTCACTGCGGTCTCTCTATTGACTAAACCAAAGTTATGATAAAACATAGAGTCGGACGTAGAAAAACTGAAAAAGTCCAACTATAGGATGATGACCAAAACCACTGACTGGGGAAAAAAATCAAAACTTCAAATTCTTAAAAAGTTATGACAAATCCCTTAAAAAGTTTTGTCTGGTTCGCTTCATCCACAAAGCTCCTTTCATTGGTTTTGTCCGCCCAATCTTCCATCCTATCTCCAATGATATCCCCTGCTTTCTTCATGGTTGTCTCTTCTTCATCTTTGAAACGTATCAGATCAGAAGAAAGCAGGGGATGTATAAACATACTGTGAGAAATCCCAAATTAAAATACCTATAGGCCTTTCGTTGATTCATAAGAGAATCCACAAAATGAATCATAGATAGAAAAAAAAAGCTACGTTGATTAGAAAAATCTTGATAATGTGAGATCAAGCGGAGATTTAAACCTTGATTTTACGTGCTTTAAGAGATTAGCTCATTCCGCTTGATCCTATTTTTCGATACATTACCACAGTAATTTTTTTAATAACAATGAGTTATATTGAACCACACTGGCTTGAAGGCTCAGATAATCAGATTGATTATGCATCTTATAAGCCTCGCAAGGGAGAGATAATGCAAACGACGAATCAAGAAGTTCACGTGATTTACACCATTCCATAGAAAAATTATCTTCAGGTTTCGGTAAAAAGAATTATGGAAAAAATTAATTTATCTCTCTTTCCACTCAATCACGTGTTCCTCAATTTCTTTTCACCTTTCTCCATTTCCATTTAATTCCCTCACTCCTCTTTTCTCCATCTTTTTATCTATCACATTATCTGCTGGGACCATTTTTTTTGTCTTTTTCCATCCTCTCTACATGTCATTTTTTTCACCATCTCTCTTTCCATTCAATCCTGTTGTTTCCATTCCCATTTGGTGACATGTGGGATTTCTTTTATTCCATCACGCGAACGAACCTGCTGGGAGATTCTCCACCTGTTCTCCAACCATTCCAATTCTGAGGTCCATCCATTAGCATAGCGGCCACTACGCATTCACCCATACGCAATCCATTTTCATACACACGCGTGCGCGAAAAGAAAAGAAAAAGGCTGCCACCTCATCACTATCCATTCTCCATTATTCCTCAAGCAGCCACGCACACAAACGGGAGGAGAACAAGATGCCACCGATGACCTTTTTTTTAATGATCCATTCCTTCATTCGAGAGGGGAGCGCTGCTTCATTCTTCCATCTCCGCCTCACCACCACCTGATTCCATTTTGTTTTTATTCATTCGGCACTCCTTTCCATTCCCATATCATCATCTCCATCTCACACCCAACCATTGTATGCCTCCACCCATTCCATTTCTTCCTCCATATCATCCCATTTTCCAGTCCGTCATTTTCTTTTCAGATCTGGTTCCCATGGCTCTTAGAGGACCTGAAGCTAGGTATAGTCGTTCTCCTGTAATGGGTACCTGATGAATCCACTCCTTGATGATTTGATGAAGCTTTTCTGAGTTCTTGAGCTAAAAGGGAAGTTTGGTTGTTTCTAATTTTAGTATCCACTCTTTATATATTTTGATTATAGTTGCTAGGTGTCTAGGACTGTGATTCATATATATATTTGAGGATTATTACTGGTATGTGCAATATGGATATTAATAATTGCGTTGGATTTGCACTTAACGAATTATTAATTATCTTGTGGGCCTATTTTTCACTATAGTTGATAATTCATGTTCTTGAAGCTCTCAATTTAGTTGAAAGTGAGAGGACCTTTGTGAATCTAATGTGAGCTAGCCTCTTAAGACACCTCTAGTGAACTAAAGTAACATAGGTGGCTAGGTAAATTTTACTAGTGGTGTTGATTAGGAGAAGGTTTTTTTCACTGGTCCTTGGCTAGTTAAGTGTAATTGAACTTAATTAATTGGAATTAGGAAGATTGGCTAAGTCATTCATCAAGGAGATTCACTTCATCCATTATCCATTCCATTATAAAAAATTAGGAATAGTAGCCATTTAATCTAATTAGATAGATAATGCATGTTTCACCTACTTTTTGGTTAATTTGTTATTTATTCTAGATTATTTAGTAATTCAATATAGGCTCCGCGTAGAGATCGACCTAGGTTAGTTGCCATATATTGCATTCTAGCTTAATTTTATTTGATAGCCCCACGACAAGGCTGTATCACTGCTTCACCAATGATTCATAAACATATAAAACTTAGTTTCCAAAGGTAACTTCATATTAATTTCTCAAATCAAACACTATAAGTAAATTTTAAGTAAACATAACACCTACAGTTCGAAAGATGTTTCGAAAACATCTTACAACCCTTGACAAGCTTATAAAATAAATTAAATGTAGTTACCTCATGTTAAAGCAAATATGTTATATCACAATAATCCAAACCCAAAGCTCAAGTCACCAAGACACAATTAATCTGCACAATTGATTAAATCACACATTAATATAATGCTAATAAAACAAGTATACATTTAAATAAAACTTATTTTCTTTCCAACCTTTAAGTTTTCCAACAATTTTTCACATTCCATTATAATTCAAATCTTTTATCTCAATCCCCTTCATATCACCCAATAGGTATATTGGTCTTCCTTAAAATTATATCCAATATACCAAAAATCCCCAAAAATCATTATCTTTAAATCCTCTAAAATCACAAAAATCAAATATCTTCAAACACTTATTAAAATCCCAATTTCTTTCTTCCATAAATCATGTTTCATCCAATAGAATTACTGAAAATATTTATATTTCCTTAATGTATCCAAAAATATTAACTTTCAACACTTAAAGTTTCACAAAAATATCATAATATTCATATTTTATCATCAACATCAAATCTCATCCTTTCAAAAAATTTTATAGGCTCTAATGAAGTAAAGCTCAATTGCTACAAACATCCTATGTACCCTAAAATAAAAAGATTATCTACAAAAATTATTTAAAATTTCTCAAATCAACCAATAATTAAACTGAACTGATTAAATCACCCATGACACTTCCAAAATTCAAAATAAATTGTTTAAAATAATTTTCATTGGGCAAATAATTAGTAAATATTAATATTGGGTTTGTACATAAGATAAATTATTATAAAATAATGAGCTAACCAAATCAAAAATCCAAATTAATTATAACTATCAATTAGCATCCATCTACATCCATATAATTTTATATTGTCAAAACTCAAAACTTTTCAGAACCCCGACATTAAAAATTTCCTTTAATCAGAACAAAATTACTATCATATAAAAGAGAAAAATCCATAAAACAATTTTTATGAAGGAAGTTTTGTTATTAGAGGTAGGTTTACTTACCAAAATAAGCTCCAAAATATTGAAAAGGGCGGACAAAAGCTGAGCAAGCCTCGGATGAACAGAGCGAAACAGTAAAAATGCCGAACCCTCTCTCATCTGGTGTGATTAAATACACTTATGGTACAAATTACACAATTGACCCAAAGGTTTCTAATATTACAAAAAGGACCCGTTTCTTTTTCTTCTTTTTCTTTCTTTTTCTGCCATTTAACTATTTAAATATATCTTATAGTTTATTTTAATTTCAGAATCATATTGAAGCCAAACCATATTACTTAAATACATAATAATAAATTTCAATTATCATAAAACAATATTTTCTAATGATAATTTTTTTAAAAGAAAATAAAAAATTTTAGGATGTTACATAGGTCGTAAGTTAGAATGTTCATGTTGAGAATATAACTTAAAGATTCACACTTTTAACCATGTTAATGGCAGAGCTATAACAAAAGGTGGCACATGAGGAGAAGATGGATTGAAGATAACTCCTATTTCGGGAAGGATGAGTTTTTATTTGCATTTCAATGATAATTGTGTCTTTTGCATTTCCTTTTAAGCGGCTGAAATTAGGTACCCACTATTTTTAGTTGAAGGAGAAGTTTCCGCATTTGAATGAAAATGACTGAAGTCATTTCCTATTTCAGATATGCCATCAAATAGCCGCCGCCAATAAAAATTGTAGATTTTCATTTCCTATGAACCTATTTTCTTTGATTAACAACAGGGTCATAGATACGAGGCAGAGAATCTAATGTGAATGGAGGAACCCTGTTTTAACTTAATTTGGGGGAGGTGGCATCCAGATCCCCTAGGTTTAGCTTCTTGCTTGTGCTTCCCTTTGATGAGTTTGATCCCCTAGGTTTCGTTTATATTAGTTTTTTAAACCTTGCCTTCCTTCAACCCTTTCTACAGTAAGCATTTCGTCGCATCATAGACACTACAAAAAAAGGCCAAATTAGTAGCAGTTATTTTATGTATTTGTAGCGGTTATAACCACTACAAATACAGGTTGTAGCGATTAGACAAACCGCTGCAAAACCAACCGTGGCAAACAATTTAGCAGCGGTTTAAAAGAACTGCGGCGCACATAGATTAAACTGCTACTAAATTTGAAGTGGTTATACAATAACTGGTACACATTTTTGACATAACAAAAGGAGGTCCGACCATTTTGTAGCGACCCATAACCGCTACTAATCTAGCCAAAAGCAACAGTGGAACGTGACATTTGCATCGGTTATAAAACCGCTACTAATTTAAATTGTAATTCCCGCCCAAAATTCATGAAATTTTCCCTTTAAAAATGCATGAGTGTTACAGAACTTGAAGCCATTAACGTTGTATGTGATAAAGCTTCTTGCATATTGGAGTGGGCCAATGGCAAGAGTTGTCAAGAGTTTCTACACCCAGGTTATAGAGCTTTATCAGCTTGTTCCATGAGCTCAAAGAAAGTACGAGCTTCCGCGTTCCTCATGTACTGAGGTTCCAAACCTTGTACTTCATCTGTGACTACATCGTCATGAACCCCAAAAGCATCACGAAGTGCATCATTGACGGGATCAACCAGATCCTCTTCCACTCCTATTTGCGAGACTGCAGGAGTACACTTTCACCAGTTTCTCCATGATATACCCAGTTTTTGTAACTTTGAGGGAACGACTTAACTATCAAGTGTTCCCTAACAACATCTTTAACATACCATTTTTTGAAATTACATTTAGAGCAAGGACATGAAATCTTACCATTAATCTTGCCATGTCTATTAGCAAAATCCAAGAAACTGTTTAATCCAACCAAATATCAAGCGGACGTGCGAAAAAACCTGATCCATGACTTATTCATCACATGAGACTTGAGCGCACTAAGAGACAAAAATTAGAGAAAGAATGGAGAATTTGACAAAAAAATCTGATTCTATAATGTTTAAATTGGTGTTTGTGAACGGCCACAAATTATAACCACTGCAAAAATACGTGACAAAATGCATGACTATTGAAACTTGCAGCTATTTAAAACCACTACTAAACAATTGACCGTTGGAAATTGTAGCGGTTTAATAACCACTACAAAAAAGAGGCAAATTTTTAAATTTCAAATTTGCAGCGGTTCATTACCGCTGCTAAAACAAAGGGAATTTTTTTCAAATTTTGAATTTGGAGCGGTTCATAACCGCTGCAAAAACAGAGGGAATTTTTCAAATTTGCTTAGTAATAATTTTTTTAAAAAAATAATTATTATTATTCAAAATTTAAATATTAAAAAATTGTTATTTCATTCAAAATTTAAATATTAGTAAAATTCAACAATTAATTAACTTTAAGTAAATTAATAATTAATAAAAATTTAAAGACCTTAATCAAAACCTTGAATTTAAACTAACCAAGCGAGTAGAGAAGTCCTAGATCATGACCTTGAAGAAAGAAGGCTTCCTTTTATGTTTTCTCAGGAATAATTGTGAAGCCATGAAATAAGGTTAAGGTTTTGAGCAAAATGTGAGGAGGCAAGCTTTGTGATGTAAAGGTTTCCTTCAATTTCTTTTATAAGGCACTAGAAAGAAAGAATGGGGTCTTTTTGGTCTTTATGGTAATTCAGCAAGTGAAGTATTAACTACATTTTATTTTCCCAATATACGATAGTTACAACGTTTGACGTGCGTTTATTTAATGATTTGTAAAATTATTTAACTTTAATTTGCAAATGCCTCCACTCAATTTTTTTATATGTATGTAAATAACTGTTAAATTTTTATTATGCACCTACTGATTTTTAAGATTTGAATCCATTCAAATTATTTATACTAGCAAGTTTGTTGTCATTTGCTTGACTCCGCCACTGCTAAAGCCCCTACCCAATGCCTAGCCCAAAGGATAACCTGGATGCATTTTACAACCCAATACTCGATAGAAGTCCTAGCCATGTTAAACTAAGTTAATTAGACTGGGTTGGGCGGGCTTCCATGCCTAAGTGGTGACATCCTACCTATACCATATTCTCTGTGATCTTATTCCTTTGCGGTCAATCAGCGAATTAGGAAAGTGGTGGATTCCACTCCCACCTACCTCAGACTCAGAGACCGCTTGCTAACAACAAAAAACTTAGTATTTTGTAACTTGAAGCCCTCTTTACTAGAGACCCCGCAAAATTCTGTTTAGTGATGTTAATCGAGGTTCCACCTCTAATTCATCAGTTAGTGATGGTTAGTTGAGCTAAAGTGACCCAACAGCCGGGTCTTGTCATCCATTTCAGTGTTTTTGATATCTTTAATTTAATGAATACAAGACTTAAGAGCAAGGTACATAAAACCGGACCGGTGATTGAACCGGATAAGGCAGTGGGTTAAGGGTTAGTGGGTCAGACCGGAGTCAGACCGGTGAGAAAATAAAAAAATAAAAAATAAATATCATCACAACTTTATTCTGATTTTTTTTTAATTAAAAGGAACCCCATCCCTCCCAAGTCCCAACGCCAGGTCCAACAAAAATCAATCCCAACTCCCAACACACTGATGCACATAACACTAATAACTCACTGCTCCTGCTACTTACGTCTTCTCAGCACTGTCCAAACACACTGACACACACAATAAAACACACAATAAAAAACAATATACTTATTGTCTTATGTGGAGAGAAACAAAGGCAACGACGCTGAAGTACCAATAATCAGCGTCTTCTCAGCTCCTTTCTACCCACCTAACCAGCAACGGGGAGAGAAACAGAGGTAGCAACGTGGAGAGAAACAGAGGCAGCGACGGCGAAGAGAAAGAAGCAAAGTTGTTGTCGTCGACGGAGGAGAACGGCAAGAAGCCAAAAGGAGAAAATGAACAGAGGCAGCTCCTTTTTTTCTATATTTTGATCCATTTATCTTTTTCCTCCTCTATCACTCCTTTTCTCCAGCGGGATCCTTCATCTGATTCCACCACAACTCGCTCGCACTATCGCTCCATCTCGGTGAAGAAACAAAGGTGTATTCAATCTGTAAACTTTGAGATGAGATTTTATATTCCAATTCCAATATTTTTTTGGCTTCTCTTGTTCTCCA
Organism: Vachellia pachyceras; assembly: GCA_025593235.1. NCBI lineage: Eukaryota > Viridiplantae > Streptophyta > Magnoliopsida > Fabales > Fabaceae > Vachellia > Vachellia pachyceras. The sequence continues at coordinate 21,435 of JANTPZ010138641.1, forward strand.
GCGCTTCTACTGTGTTCCTTTCCTAACTCGCGACCCGCCTAACTCGGCAGGTCAAGCGGGTTAGTCCCGGGTCACCCCGGGTTAAAACGAGTTGACCCGGGTTAAACTGACCCGGGGTTAAACGTTAGACAGAACCGGCTCACCGTCCGGTTCGCCGGTTTCCGGGCAGAATCGGCCGGTCCGGTCCGGTTTCACGCACATTGCTTAAGAGAGAAGATAATTTTTTAGAAAATTAATCTTAGATCTCAAATAAGCAAGTTATTAAGGAGTGGTCCCATGGAGAAAAATATTCAATGAAAGGTCCCAATTGACAACATGAGGTCCTTGTATTGACAACATCATGCGCTGTGTTGACAATACTTCATGTTGTCTATGGAACTATTTCTTAAATAACTTGCTTATTTGGGATATATGACTAAATTTTCCATAATTTTTCCTTCCTTCACGTGAGGGAGAGGGGTTAATGAATAAGCCGCACAACTTGCTATACAAAGAGAGTCACAAAAGCTGGTATAATACGCTTTTCTGCTGTTCATTTTCAGATATGGATTCTAATTAAGCACGAATCACAAAAGCAAAACAGAAAATCAAAGCAAGCGAGACTGAGAAAAGAGTACGAACCTGTGGAGAAGAAGAGGAAAGAAGGAATTCGTGTTTGCTCTTGTGTATAAATAGACGGATTATCGTCTGGTGGAATAATGGCAATCAAAGGACACCCCACTCTGATGGTAGCATCTCCTTCGAGCAAATTCGACTCTAGGAAGCGTACTAGCAATCAATGACGGGCGATAATTTCTCGGGAAAAGCATATTCGTTCAATGGAAAGAAGATGAAGACGAAGGAACAACAATACTAAATAGGAGGCGGGAGACAAAATTGGGCAAGGTTTCAGATTTGGTGCAGAGAGAAGAAATCAGAATTGCACGCTTAACAATAAATAGGGCAAATTTACAGAAGGAGGACAGACAAGGGTTGAAAAGTCGAAGAGGAGGAGGAAGTTTCGACAAAGATGGGTGTCACATACAAGGTAACTTTCTTGACTCCGTGGAATCAAGTTGTTCAAGGTGAATCAGAGCCAACTGTTGCTGTTCCTTTGTCTCCGTCGCCTCTTGCGACACCGTTTGAAAATTCCTCGATCGTTTCGCCATCTTTTCTGATGGACGATTCGAGCTCCGTCAGCTAGAGCATGGAGAACGGTAGCGTGACGAATGGCAATACGGGTAAGAGGCCTACAAAACTAAAAATGGGAAGAACTGGGTTTAAGCTAGAACAAGGAGAGAAAGTTGGGTTGTAGCTAATGGGCGATGGCACTGGGAAGAACTAAACTGAGATTTAGGCAAAATGAAAAAAAATGGTCAAGTTCGTGCAAAAGGCTGGGTATCAATCACACATGAGTGAATCTTTCATAGGCCCCTTCTACCACTAGTCAAAGATCAAGTTTTGAAATAAAGGATCAACTATAATATATATAAAAAGAATGATAAATAAAAATACTAAAAATAAATGAGCTGGCACGGGTAGTTTAAGGTCTTGTTCGTACCCAATCCCATTTATCCCACCAGCCCACCAGTTTAAGCTCGCCCTTTACATGTTTTTTAGACGGGCCTAAAGACCAAATATTGTACTGGGCCCTTGCAGGTCCACCGAGTTTCGGATCATTTGCTCAGCTCTATTTCCATCTATCTTCACCATACGCACACAACAACATAAATCCCTATGGATTCTATTATTTAATTAATCCTATTTTTACAAATAAGTAAATAATTGTGCGGTGAAAAGTATTTATCGGTTAACTTATGTTCTTTTTTAATCCCACATTTTTAGTTTTTCGTATACGAATGTGGACCCTTGTATTTTTTTCTCTCTATTAAAACGTAATAGATATATTTTTCTCTATCAAAATTTGTTAATATATAAAATTTGTAAATATATAAATTTTGTTAATTCTCATCATTATGTATAATATATTTTCTTGTTACCGAAAATATGGTAATCAGCGCAGGTGAATTTATTTTGCATAAATTATTTAATTATTTTTATTTCTTTTATTCAATTCCTAGGCCAAAAGAATCCTCACTGACTTTACCATTAGTAGTAGCATTACCTAATTCTATCTTTATTATTATAAATAAATAACATACATATTTCAAAATGGTCGATGTTTCCTATAAAAAAATTTATGAGAAGCAATGCTATCATGTAAATTTTAAGGGTTTAATATCATGGTGAAAGTTTTAAATAGGAACAAGTTGTTACTCAAATTCAATTTAATTGTTAATTGATTAGATATATTATTAAGCTGACAGGTTCACGTACCATTCGCATGTTATTTAAAAAAACAATTATGCCAAAATAAAAAAAACGGTAAGAGAAGTTTTTTTTCCATATAAAATAAAAGCCATAAATAGCAGTGTGGGCCATACACCGAGTCTGTGACCATGCCCATAATATATATAAACTACCTCTCATTCTTGTTATTGGTTAGAAATAACTAAACTATGTAAATTAAAAATGTGCTCTTTTTACTAATATGTCGTTATTTACATAGTAAACATAGCTTCCCCTCTTTCTTCTTTCTCTAGGCATAGGAAATTAAACTTTCCGTTGGACATAATCCGATCAATATTTTATTTTATGTTTTTTTATACATATCCCAAATTATTTTTTTTATACATAAAGAGAGCAAAAAGCTCAAAAGAAAAAACAAGAAAAAGTTAAACAAAATGGGGAGATAATCCCAGACAATCATTCGCACACAACTCCTGAAGATGGTGCGGGCACGCGTAGTAGGTTCTAGAAGATGAGATAGCCTCCTTAGCTAGAGCGTCAGCTAATCTATTCTGCTCCCTAGGTGCATACTGAATGACAACACTCCAGTCCTTAGCCATGAGCTCTCTAATATCTGCAAACAATAAACCACTGTTAGAAGAGTCACAATTAAAATTAATCATGTCCACTAGAAGCTTGGCATCTGATTCGATAATAATATTCTTGAAACCGCAATCAGAAGCTTCCATAATGCCTTTGTAAATCGCCCATTCCTCAGCCTTATGAGAATTACATAGGCCAAGGTTTTTGGTGAAACCCCTAATCCAAGTACCAGAATGATCTCTAATAACACCTCCACATCCTGCCCTCATAGTGGATCGGGCCACAGCTCCATCAACGTTCACCTTTACCCACCCTCTATTAGGAGGTCTCCACCGATGAGCATGAATGTGGGAGGTATCAGGAAGAAGATGTAAAATGTCATCTACTTGAATAAAGGATTTCCAAGTAGCAATGATCGTGTCATAGGGATTAATGGGCTTGCAGAAATTATCGTCAAAGATATCTTTATTCCTCCATGTCCATAGAAGCCAACATGCCACACCCCAAAAGAGGTCCCAATTACCGGTAGAGTCTAAACTCAAGTCATTCTTCAAATTCATCGCAATCCAATCCCGTAATGGGCAGGAAAAGAAACTAGCAGCTTGAGAAGAATCAACAGCTCTAAGCCATAACTCTCTAGCATAATGACAATCCCGAAGAACATGTAAACCATTCTCCTCTTCCTCTTTGCAAAAGGAGCACATCGGAGAAACAGAAGACCAAGAACTCCTCCAGGCATTGGTAGGCAGTTTATTGAGGAAGACCTTCCAAAGAAAAACTCTTATTCTTTCAGCTCCTCTCCATTTCCAAATGTATTTATACACGGGAC
>JANTPZ010138642.1:6199-20350 GCA_025593235.1 Vachellia pachyceras
GGGGCGGGCTGGCTTTCGCCAGCCCTAACCCGCCAGTTGGGCCCAACCCGTTTTCCCAACCCTAATCTGTGCTGCTTGGGTTGTAAATTAGTGGTGATGGGGTAGTAAATGGCTGCTGATGGGGTAGTAAATGGATGCTACATGGGTAGTAAGTCTGTGCTGCTTAGGTTGTAAATTAGTGTTGATAGGGTAGTAAATAGCTGTTGCCTGTGTAGTAAATGGTTGCTTATGGGGTAGTGAATGGATGCTGCTAGGTAGTAAATGAATGCTGATGGGTAGTAAATGGACGCTGCTGGGGTAGTAAATGCATGTTGATGGGTAGTAAATGGATGCTGCTGGGGTAGTAAATCCATGCTGATGGGGTAGTAAATGGATGTTGCGCGGGTAGTAAATGGAGATTGACAATATAATCAGAACCTGTACTAATGTAATCAGAACCTATACTAATATAATCAGAATTTGTATTCATTATACAGTTGACATCTCAGTACCAAGTCATTGTTCACAAGTAAACATGACATTGCAAATTAAATTATAACTCATAAAAACATATGTACACTTTACAGTCATTATTTACAAAAAAGGCGGTCGACAAGTAAATGTGATTTAGAGCTGGAAAAGTCTAACGAAATGTGTGCAACACACGCTACATGACGCTCTTCCTCCTTGTAAACCCCTTAAGTATGGCCATGACTTTTTGACGATGTTTGTTTCTAGGGTTGTTCACAAGCCACCATAATACGCCACTCTTAAGTTATTGCAGCTCAATTGCACTGTGATAAGGCATTGTATACCCGTCGTCTCCTTCAGTGCCATCCTACATTTGTATCTATGAAAGCACGTGCACCCCACAAGAATCCCTACCATTACAAACACAGCGTCGTCAATGAAGACTAATGTTACGACTCTATGAATTATCAAATCAGACATGCTGTGTAATGTAAGCATACAAATCGTGTTGAAGATGAACTTTAGGCCAAGTTACTTCCTTGTCAATGTTATCTGCACGGTGCACCAATTCTAGCTTCAGCTTTTGCAAACTTTGGAAGAAGCAATCTCTCTAACCAGTAGCCAACCAAAAGCAACAGTCAAAACAAAGCAAAATAATTAAAAGCTACAAATCATTTACACTTTACAATTTTATTTGCTATGTGTTGATTTTTTACTCTTCTTCTTTGTACTGTCCTCTGCGGCCTGATCTACTAATGAATCTAAAGCATAAAACCGCATCGTCTGGGTGTGGAGCATGTAGCACGACCAATGGTCAAGGAAAACAGTAGGATCAAAAATGAAATCACAATCCCTAATATTATATCCAATATGTTTAGGGAGCATTTGTGTTTCATTGTCTTCCAAGCTCCATGTAGAGGGATTGTCAACTAACTTAGACATGAAATAGGGGTGAACACATGGCGAGTGACTCTTCCGTCCTTCTCCAGTTGCTCGACCACCAATACCTTGGCAACCATTGACATCACCTACACTATTGACACACAATTACACAATGCATATAGCAAATATGCCACCATAATACGTATAGCAAATATGTAGTGGATAAACCAAAAGCATGTCCTTACCGTATCGTTCAGCCACCCCTTAGGTCGAAGGCAATAAAGCTCTGCCCGCGTGACATAGTAGTCATGCATCTCTACAAAAACCCTAATCCAGCACAATCACAATAATTATCGATAAATTACATTAACAATAATCCATACAAGACAGGTTTCGTTAACTTACTCGTCGCCCTCCTCCTTCTTTGGCCTCTGTGTGCAAAGATCAAATAACCTCTCTTCCATATTGAATTGATGCTTTACCTTTTGCTTCAGCTTCTGATTAATGAATGGGGAGCTAACAAGCCAACTTGCAGTTTTTGTGCGTTGAGACATTCTCAATCTGTCATGGCCTATATTGGCTCCGTTTGTTTTACCATTTTCCCCAACGGATGCGCTTACCGAGACACTTTTCCTCTCACATAAACTACCTCGGAATCTGTGTCCGTTTTCCCAACGGGCTATCCAAACGGAGCCATTCTCTTCCTGTGTCTCTACTATCTGAAGCTTCCCTCCCTCATCCACATCCTCCTCAGCTGGATGTTCATGGGCAAGCTGTTCATCCATAGGCTCGGCAACATCATCATCTGATTCTCCTATGTCAGCATCTGATTCTGCTTCAGCTTGTGCATGTCCAGAAGGTCCCGCTCCCCCTACTTCATCCTCATATCGTTCATCCTCTCTTTCATTTGCCTCCAACAGTTGCTGAAGTTCAAGCAACTCTGCCCCAACCATCCCCATGATTGAAAAATAAGTTCTTCAGATTTCCTGAAATCAAAATTCTGCAATTAGATGTCCGTTAAGGAAAATTGTCAACAGTGCCTGTTAATAGATAAGCAATACCAGGTGTGTTAGCATTGTCTCCGGATTAAAGGGTGTATTTGCCTGCACCCCTCCATGCTTATTAATATGCAACAACCCTATCATACTCTCCTTCTCAATGTCTATCCTCCTCTTTAACCGATCATCATTCCAGTAACTAATGGCCTGCTTCTGATCACGGGCTACCACATTTCCTAGAGGGAAATTTTGCAAACAGAATATCTATATCATCAAATTAAACAAGGTCAGTTTAATAATGACAATGTCACTATAAATAAAGCTATGAGGGAGGATAAGTCTTGTACCGTGAGGAAGTATAGACATCCACCTACTATCTTCCTTTCTTTCCCAGACCCTTTGAGCAATTGCCGCTTATATCCCGCCATGGCTTCACAAAGTTTTGTCACAATGAATGAGCACAAATCCTATGTTGAGTAAATGTCAAACACTTCAAGTCACACTCACTAACGTATATGCTTGACGAAGGGGTCAACAAGGTGCTTAAAGCAAATATAACAAAATACAACTCAAATTTGTCATCGCTATCTCCCATCAACCACTCCCCAATATTTTGGTAGGCTAAACCCTTGTACACTGTACAAAAATCAACAAATATGTGATCATTGTCCTCAACATTTAACTCTATCTTTTGCCCCCATGAGGCAAACCCATTATTTTTTCCACATCGGTAGGTGCTATTACCCGGGATTCCCCTCCCATTGTAACAACATTTCTACCAGGGTCAAAACATCTCATGAACTTTACACACAAATCACGGTTTATTTGTGTGTAACAGACATCAACTAATTTATCAAACCCTATGGCCTTCAACCTTTCGACTAATTCTGGCCCAGTCTTGATTTTTTCACATATGGTAATAAATTGTTTCGGTTCGCATCGTGTATGGAAGGGAACAACATACTTCTTCCCTTTCTGTGGATCTCTTATCTCTGTGGCCTGCTTTGTAAATTCACCCCTTTCCTTCTCAAACAATTTGTTCCACACATCTCTAACTTGCAAGCTTACCCCTTGGAATGACATCATCTCTTTAGGGGCTTTCCCCTTCCCCTTCCCTTTCCGTTTCTCCTTCTCGTTCTTCTTGAAATATTCTTCAGTGAACAAGTGATAGCCAGAGAAATTGGACGACCTTTTCAATGTTTTACCCTTCTCCATCTTTGTTTCCTGAAATATAAGTAAAGATATTGCATTTACAATTGAACCCATAGATTAGTCAGCAACAAGTCAAAACACAAATAAACAAAGAGAAGACAACAAAATCAAGGGGACAAAATTCTGCTGCTTTGAAGCTACAGAGAATTAGTGCTTCGTAGCTCTAGTACACAATGTGCTTGAAGGGAAAAAGTGTTGCCTATCATGTACTAACTTCAACATTTTCTCAAATTAATTCTTTAATGCATCCAATACCCAATAGTTCAGGGCCTTGTTGTTACTACAAGATACTTTAAAAGTCAATTTCATCCAACTTATTTTCAAATGCTAAATCCTTCTAAAAATTACCTTCATAGCAAATAACAATTACGATGAGGAAACTTTAAATGAATGAAAATTATGAGTTAATTATGTCACATTAGTAAAGGAGGGCGAGCATGTGTTATGGGGCACAGCACTACAGTGTGTGAACAATTCCAAAATCCTTTCAATTGCTTTCAATTACTAGATATCACAACTTGCCAGACATCAACACAGCGTGCACTTTCAATTGCAAAATGCTTTTAAGTCTTTCACTTTCCTCAAAAATTGCCAGCCATCAAGACAAGTTAGACAAAAAGTCAAGTTACAAAGTGGAAACCATCAAATACGCACCCAGTATATATACAGCAGGTGAAGCAACAGGTGAAGTAGGGGAAATGAGCACATTGAATGAAATGGACGATAGGTGAAGCATATACGAATGCATTACTATTATTGAATGGAAATCCAACAGCTGAAGAAAAATGCAAACCCAGCAAATGCATAAGCCGAACGATATTTAGGATTTGTAAAACACACCTAGACGGGCACCTATCGCACGGCTTCACGGCGACCAGAGCAACGTCTCAAGGTGAGATGGGTCGACGACTTCAATCACGAGAGGCGGATTCCCGATTTTGCACAGCGACGGCTTCAGGTGCTCACAACGATTGAGCAAATCCAAGGCGGCGGCTTTAGTCCACCACAGCGACGGAGACAGGGGAGCAAAGCAATGAAGACATGGGAGCAAACCGACGGTGACTCATTCAGGCGAGCGGAGCGACTGTAACTGGCACAACTGGTTGGTTGAAGCTTTTCAAACGATTTAGGTCAGTCGTCTTCCATTTTCACTCTCTGCTCTAACGTATTACAGAGGGGCATTCTTGACTTTTCACATCAGCAATCTATCACAAAAAGGTCCCCTGGGACCTGAGAGCAAATATGACATTGTTTGTGACCATTTTGTAAAAAAACCTCTTCCTTGGGACTTGGGGGTAATTCACCCAAACATTTTTTACCTTAATACACAAAAAAACATTTTAAGGTATTAGAAGCATCTAAAAAATACTTAAAAAGTGTTGGATGCAAACAAAACTTTAAAATGTTGAGACACTTTTAGTTAATTTAGAGTAGTGTTAAATACATCACAAAATAATTTAAAAATATTGAATGCATACAAGAAATACTTAGAGTCTTGGCTTTGAACCAATATAAAAAAAATACTAAATATTACCAGAAAAGTTTAGGACACGTTTGGCATGCTGGAAATGGGAGTATGAAATTGGGATTTTAGAAAATGTTTGCTTGGCCAATAATGAGTTTTTGGAAGGGGGCACTCTTGTATTTTCTTACGAAATTTATGTGCTTGGATACTTGTTCAAACCATAATTTTGAAAAGAAAACCTATCCAAACATCTCATAAAATTTAATTGTTTATGTAAAACCATGGTTTAAGAAAATTGGATGCTCATCATGTAATATCCCAATTTTTGGGATTTAAATGAGATTAATAAATAATTAGGTAAATAAAAAAAGGGCGTATTGCAATTTCTGTAAAAATTGGGGCCAATTATGTAATTTACAAAAATTTGGGGCTCTTTGTTGTAATTTTTTCCATTTTCCTTTCTGGGCTCTTCTCACCGCCATCTGATGGAAAAAAAAGAAAAAAAAAGAAAAAAAGGCAGAGCATCCGACGCGTGTAAGGGAAAATGGCGGTGGGGGTATTATATATACCCCACGCCATCTCAATTCAACACCCACACACACAAGCACGTTAACAGAGGAGAGAGGGAAAGAAGGTGAGAGAGGTAGTGGAACTTTCAAGTTATAAGATTCTGCTTTTAGGATTATTTAGATAAGTAAAATGATTTATTTTTAATATAGTTTCTTCATGAAAGATATTCTAAATTTAGAAGTGCAAATCGAGAAGTGTTTTCTTTTGATGATCCCTTGATCACCACTCAATTTAGAAAACACCAATGCTCCGACTAGTTGATCTAATAATTTATCAATTATCGGCAGAGGATATTTGTTCTTTAATGGTCTCTTTATTCAATTGCTAACCATCAATAAATAGCCATAGGCTACTATCTTTCTTTTCATGAACAACACAAGAAATCCCCAGGGAAACACATTAGATGTTATAAATCCTTTATCCCTTAACTCTTCTATTTGCTTATTTAATGGAGCCTTGAGAGTGGGAGTAGTACCAAGTATTAATTCGATAAATAACCAATCTCTCATTCAGATGATAATCCAAATATTTTATCAGAAAATACCTCAGCGAACTTTCTAACCCCATTAATGTGATTGATTCTAACTTCCTTTCTCCACTTACAGAAAATAAAGAAAAGGAACTATACAGGCTTGATACCTCGAATATACTTTTCTATGAGTGGCCGGTAACAACAGAGACTACTAAAACAATATTAGCAGCAGAGGCTCATTCCTTTCAATTATGGAGAAGCACATTATTGATATTAACAAATAAATCTTTACCGATAAATACCTCGATGCCTTTGAAAGGCGGACGCACTAAATTCACAATAAATTTTCGATTTCCAAACCATATTGTAAATCCCACACAACCATGTGTAGTAATCACAATATTCACAACATGGATAATAAATCTCATACCATATAACATAAAATCATACTTTTTATCACAATTAGCATATAATTAAACAATGCAGCAATATCATAATTTTAAGCAGAGATGATACTTCTAACAATATCAGGAGATTACTCTCCACAACTAAAAATGAACTCATCAAACAAGTATTCGCACAACACAAAATAACAGAAAAGGGAGGTTTATGTGTGAAGGAGTATATTGCCATCATACACTATACCACAGACTGCAGAATCACTGGCTCTGATACTAAAATTGCAAAAACCCTTACTTTAATACCAAAAACCTAACTTAAGTTAATAATCAGATTAAAATTCTTAGTCTTTATTTCAATCTATCAGGAATATAGAGAACTCACTAAATTTATTATATTCCGAGGTTATCAATATTTGCAACAAGACATGGTTTGCCAAAATGAGTCCTATAGATGGCAATATACCGCAGTCAACACATAAATAACAAAAGAGGCGATACAAAGATATACAAGGATATCTGTTGCCTCATAATTCTCCCCAATGATTTTGCACAAGAGCTATTACCTGAAAAGTGTTAAATTGATAGAATGAGACAAAAGTCCCAGTAACCGGCATTTCTACTTAAAAGGCATACGAGCGAGTGTCAATGAGAGATAAAGAATTAATTGCATATGAATATAATTTCTCAAACAATACCGAACTATTCCAAATACACATCATAGGATTCATGTATATCATTATCATGATACTTATTATTATCACGATTATCAATTCATAATCACTTGGATTTCAACCTTGCATCATCTCAACATCATCATGAAATCGTACAGAAAATCATTACACAAAGATTTATTCTCTTTCTTTCTCTTTCTGTTTTCTCCCTTATTTCTCCCCAACCTTATTTCCTCTGACTGAACCCATGGGCTAGTACTGTCCCATTCGACTGGTAGTACAATCCAACGAGCTCACCGGTAAGTGATATGGACTGGCCAAGTACCACAGAGCACAAGACCAGACCATGGGTTCCCCCTTTCACATCACAGGGGTGTCATAAGCCCTCATCGTAACAACCTAGGAACACCCGGATTTCAACACGGAATGTCCTTCGATGATGGGCATAGGAGCTTCCGGATTTCAGCACGGAATCTCTCCAACCTTATTTCCTCTTTGGCATGCCGAATATTCACCCCCTTATTTCCTCTTTAATAATCTCCCATCAATAACAACATCCTCCTCTCCCAATATCACAATTATCTCTTTATAACATTAAAGCAAAGGAATACCCCCAATTTATTATCAACACATTCACACATGAATAGCACTGACACGTTTCAATCGATCATTTCATATTCAACGATTTCCATCAAGTCAAAATAACATTTATCAACAGCATTTACAAATATTGTCAGCACATCCAATCTTTAACTCTAAACATCACAACATAAATATTATCAACACAAAGTTTATCAAATATTAATATTTTCATCACAATCAATTCAAAATCACTCACCAGACATGTCCCAAGTATGCATAATAAGTAGAAAGCAGTTACCTCTCATCAAGCAAGGAAATATTATGACAATAGCAATCCCGTGCCCAACACCAACAATCTCTACAATTAGTCTACACAATTATGCATTTCCACATATTAGTTTATTTCTTTAATATTTTCTCATATATTCTGATTTCATAAAAACCTCAATTATTTACGAAAGTCCTCAAATATCTTAATTTCCTTTATATCTCTAAATATTGAAAAAATTATAATTTAAGTAAAATTACAAATTCTATTTTCAAACTTTAAAACCAAACCAAATCATTTCTAAATTCATTATTACCTCCATACATATCAATTAAAATATCTAATCCTTCATAAATGCTCTATTATCTCCAATAATCTCAAATAAAAACTATTTAACTCACTCTTTAATAACTCAAAATATTCTATATATTAAAAACCTTAAAATAGATTTCTAAAATACCTCAAATATCCAGCAAATAAATCTAACCAAATAGAACAGAGCTATAAAAATATATATATATATATATTATATGATCTTCTATAAATAGAACTCCAACAATATAAATATTCAAATACCAAAATATTCTCTAATCAACATGATATTACTTCCATGAGATAGACAAAAATATTTAGAATATCTTTCATAAAGAAACTATATTAAAAATAAATCATTTTACTTACCTAAATAATCTTGAAAGTAGAACCTTGTAACTTGAAAGTTCCACCACCTCTCTCACCTTCTTTCCCTCTCACCTTCTTACACGCTTCGGATGCTCTGCCTTTTTTCTTTCTGTTTTTCTTTTTTTTCCATCAGATGGCGGTGAGAAGAGTCCAGAAAGGAAAATGGAACAAATTACAACAAAGAGCCCCAAATTTTTGTAAATTACATAATTGGCACCAATTTTTATAGAAATTGCAATACGCCCTTTTTTTTATTTACCTAATTATTTCTTAATCTCATTTAAATCCCAAAAATTGGGATATTACAATTCTCCACACCTAAAAAGAATTTTGTCCTCAAAATTAGATTTAAGCAAAAGCAAGAATACAATCAGCACATATTACATCAAACAAGTTACTATGGATCTAAACAAACAAGTAAGGGAAATCATGTCGCATTCATTATTCTATTTACTAGGTGGCGTCACCATTGTTCATTCCCTTCCAAAAGACTTTGACCAACCGAATGGTCTTATTTCTCAATTGCTTCTCTTTCGTATCAAGCATTTTCTAAGGTTCTGCTTGATAAGTCAAATTTTCTCGCAGCTCAATCTTCTCTGGTTCGATTGCATGCGATGGATCCGGACGATACCTTTTCAATTGGGACACATGGAACACATCATGCAAATTAGATAACTGTGGAGGTAATGCAATTCTGTAAGCAACAGGTCCGATCCTTTCAAGGATTTCATAAGGCCCAATGAAATGAGGAGTCAATTTCTTTGCCTTAATAGATCCTTCGATACCCATAATAGGAGAAACTTTCAAAAACACATGGTCTCCTATGTCAAATTCCAATGGTCTTCGTCGACGATCTGGAAAAATTGCAATACGCCTTTTTTATTTACCTAATTATTTCTTAATCTCATTTAAATCCCAAAAATTGGGATATTACACATCAAAAGTGATGAGTTTTCCAATCCAGTTAATCTAGATCATCCAAATTTGATTTGGATGGTTCATATATGATTTTTTATTTTTATGAATAACTTATTTTAATAAATATAAAATCTAAAATAAAATTAATATCTTAACTATCATTTTTTCTTTTGACAAAAAACTATCCAATTTTTAAATAATAATTTTTATAAAAAATTGCTAATTTTAAAAAATAGATGTGGATTGTCCAGAATCAAATTTGAATAATTTAGATCTAATGGGTTGGGGAAACTCATCACTTTGATGATCATCAGATCCGGTTTTAAGGCTAAGGCCATAGTTTTTTTATGATGCCAAAATTTTCAACTGTTTTTTTTGTGAAAAACCATGGTTTGATAAATACAAACATACGAATTGGATAAATAAGAAATTGGTTTTCATATATATTATTTATATATTTTTTAATTTGCATAAGACAAAATGCTTTAAACACTCTCATTTTCTTTTTTCCAAACTCAGTGCTTATTTGGAAAAGCTTATTTACTCCCCAAAAGCACGTTCAACAGTGTTCTTCTATAAAATGATATAATCTCCTCCATATGTTTACCTCGACTTGCTTAAAAATACTTCTCTACCGCGTTCCTAAACTGACAAACAATCTATTTCCATTTCTTATTCAAATTTCACATTAATCTCCCTCCAAACCATTTCCAATATACTCTCTTCCATCCTTTTCATAAGCAATTTTCTTTCTAATGGGTTCGTCCATAAGTTAAGCAACATTTTTCATGAGTCTGAAAATTTAATCTTTCTTTTTCATTTTTGCCCATATTAAATACATATCTTTATATTAATTATTCGTCACTTAACAAGAAAAGTACTCCACTAATAATTTATTTTACATTCTCTTTATGTGTGTGGAAAAAATTTACATTTTTGATATATGTACTATTTTTAATCAAGTTTGATTGAATAATTTAGATACTTATTATTTATAAAATTGATTGATGGGAGTAGCACAAAGGCGCTTTAGTTGGGGCTTGTGTGGAAACAAACTCACTTAAAATGTGTATTTTCCTTAGTTATGGTTTCTTTCTGGTTCAAAAACTATGAGTTTTGTTTTTCTAAAATAATAAATAGGTTAACCTATTTTTTACCCGAATTTATACATGTTATATCAACCCATTTACTATGGGTTTAAACGGGTTTTTAGCATCTACATTCTTTTAAAACTAAACGGGGTTATTGGTTGACCTTTGTGCCAACTCATTCCACATGTTGCATAGTTTTAAATGAGATTGATTCTTTGTATAAACAACATATTTTTTTGTATTTTGAAATTGAAACTATGTATTTTTTTCTATTTTTGCCCTTATTAAAACATATTTTATATTAATCATTCTTTGCTTACCAAGGAAAGTACTGTGCCAATAATTTATTACACATTCCCTTTCATATTTGTATAATTTGAATGACTGTTACTTGTGAAAAGGAGGAAGGCGGTACCAAAAAAGAGGCATATTTGTTATAACCTTTGGAAAAATTAAATACATATTCAACAGTGTTTTTTTGTAAAGCGAGATAATTTTCTTCATATATTTACATCAACTTGCGTAAAAATACTTCTCTACCGTATTTTTAAACGGGATGTGTGTGAACAAACTCGCTCAAGCTTGTATTTTTCGTATGTTTCTTTTCTTTCATTTGGGCCCTCTGTGCCCATTTTTCCTACCAAAGGCGGGTCAGCTAGTCAAGCACATCGGAAAAGTATTCGCTTTCGGACAGTGGAGTTGAAGAATAAAATAATTGACCTTCCTTCTCTGACCCGGTGAACTGCGTTTCTGCTCTCAATTCCTGCCCGGTTCTTCTCACACTACCATGCGCCAAATCTTGCTGGTAACTTTGTCTTCTCAATTGCTTATATTTATTTCTTTGTTCCACAATTCATCCTTTGATTATTACCAAATTTCCTTTTCTTCTGTTCAGGATGCTTTGCCTTTTCCCCTGTTCAGAGTTACGCTTTCACGTTGTTTTGAGGGATGTGTAAGCTCTATCGGCTTTCCTGAGTCGATTTCTCCAAAAAAGCTGGCAAGTATTTCCGTAATTTTGTGAACTTCGTGTGATTCTTGACTGGTTTCTTTGCGTTTATGCGTGTGTTGATCGGTATGAAAGTCAACTTTGACTGGTTTTCTTAGGGTTCTGATTTTGCTTTTCATCTTGTCATATGATTTGCATTGTTGTCAATGATGCAAGATTATGGATTTTGTTTCAGAGAAAAGTTTTTACTGCTATTGTTTTGTTCTGGTTCAATTTTGTTAGCAGGTTTGTTGAACATGTTTGAAATGCTGAATTTAGCTTCTTCTCTTTTCTTTATTTTCAATTTGTCTCAGGCTGTGTGATCTTTGGAGGATTATAGCGTGGACTATGTAGGCTGTGTTGTGGCCTCTGAATACCAATCTGTCTGACTGAGGTGGCCGGATTGTTTCTTGGTGTTCATTTTGGGATTTTAAAAGAGATGGTTCGGAGTAGCCTATTTTTCAGAGCTCATTTTGTTATTAGTTTCTTGCTTAGCATCACCACTGGCACTGTGACAGATATTTTCTGCTTGCAAAGCATAAAAGCTTCACTTGAAGATCCTGATAATTATTTGAAGTCTTCCTGGAATTTCAATAATCAAACAGAAGGCTCTATCTGTCACTTTACTGGGGTTGAGTGTTGGCATGATGATGAGAACAGAGTCTTAAACCTCAAGCTGTCAAATATGGGACTCAAGGGTCAATTTCCCCGTGACATAAGAAATTGCTCAAGCTTAACTGCATTGGATCTTTCGCTCAACAAACTCTCTGGAACCATTCCAGCAGATATTAATAAACTTCTTAAATATGTGGTAACCTTGGACCTCTCATCAAATGACTTTTCTGGAGAGATCCCTGTGAGCCTTGCAAACTGTTCCTATCTTAATACCCTTAAACTTGATCAAAATCGACTAACTGGTCAAATTCCTCCACAGCTTGCCCAGCTCGAACGGATCAAGACTTTTACTGTCACAAATAATCTTTTGACAGGGCCAGTTCCATCTTTTCCAAGCAAAGATGTTGGTATTACAGCAGAGAGTTATTCAAATAATTCAGGACTTTGTGGGGGCCCCTTGGAGCCATGCCAGGGGAAGAAGGTTAACACTGCAGTTATAGCTGGTGCTGCCGTTGGTGGGGCAATTGTTGCAGCATTGGCATTGGGTATTGTTGCATTCTTCCTTGTCCGCCGAGTCTCTGTGAAGAAGGAAGATGATCCTGAAGGAAATAAATGGGCAAGAAGTCTGAAGGGAACGAAAGGAATCAAGGCAAGCTATATTAATGCATCACGCATATTATATATGATTGAACTAGGAGGATACATTCATCTTTCTTGTTGCCTTTATTTATAGTCTTGAAAATAAAATCACTGTAGAAAGCATATTTGACAGAAGTTAGTTTCTTATTTTGTAATTAAAAAAATTTTTGTTCATGAGTTTTGTCAATTTGTTTTTTTTCCATCAACCATGAAATTGTTTTTTTTAAACTGATAAATCAACAGAGGAAACTACTTTTTCCAATGACACATTTGCTGCTTAAAGTATTAAAAAAAGGCCATTGAAAACTATTTTTTAACATTTTGTATTTTGTGAAAAAAGTAACACAGTTTATGTAGTTTTACATACTCTGCAGCTCTTATGATGATGTTCTGACTAACTGTTCTGAATTGGACATTAGGTCTCTATGTTTGAAAAGTCAGTTTCAAAAATGAAATTGAGTGATCTCATGAAGGCGACAAACAACTTCAGTAAAACCAATATAATTGGTTCAGGAAGAACAGGGACCATGTACAAAGCTGTCCTTGATGATGGTAGCACAGTGCTCATGGTTAAAAGGTTGCAGGAATCTCAGTACTCAGAAAAGGAATTTGCATCTGAGATGGCTACATTGGGGAGTGTTAGACACCATAACTTGGTTTCCCTTTTAGGTTTTTGTGTGGCCAAACAAGAGAGGCTTTTGGTGTATAAATATATGGAAAATGGAAGCCTTCATGATCAGCTACATCCCGATACTGGTGGGAGCACCATGGAGTGGTCTTTAAGGCTAAAAGTTGCAATTGGGGCAGCCAAAGGATTAGCATGGCTTCATCATAGCTGCAATCCTCGTATTATCCACCGAAACATAATGTCACGGTCCGTTCTTTTCCGTGAGGCTACGAGGCTCCGGTACGTACCAGAACTCTCCAGAGGACTCCCGAACCGGCTTGAGAGTGCTAGAGAATGCCATGACGTTCTAGAGAAGTCCACACATTTCTAGCCTCATTATTTTAATATTTGCTTCTAGATTTTTCCATGTAAATATCTAGATATTTGTAAGGAGAATTCTAGAGAATAGATCTTAACCGTAGGATCGATTCAATCCCAACCGTCCATTAAGGAGGTGGGAATAGTAAGGAGGTGGAAGTTTGGCTATAAATACCACCCCCTCCTCATTTGCAAACCATCCAAGAGTTCCTTGTAAATCTCAAGTTCTGAGTAATACGATTCTCGCATTCTCCAAGTTCCTGAGT
>JANTPZ010138643.1:0-22299 GCA_025593235.1 Vachellia pachyceras
GAAAGAAAACACAGTTCAAAAGTGCAGCAATCAGAGTAGGAAGGATACCTTTAATGTCTCTATGAATTTTTCCTTCACTATGTAAGTAATCAATTGCATGCAATAAGTCCCGTAGAATGCTACCAATTGACATTTCATCAAGTGGAGGACCTGATTGGAGCTACAATTGGGCGGGAAAATTAACTCCACAGAAAAACACACATCATATCATAATTTAATGTGTAAAATCACCCTTAAAAATACACAAATGATAAATAAAGGAGAGAGAAAATTAAGCAGGCTAAGTATTTCTTTATATCAAAATGAAAAGTATGGATAGAAAAGGAAGAGAACAAAAATGAAGGAGGAAAAATACTTCAAAAAAACACATCAAATAATGAAAACAAATGAGACAAAAAGAATAGATAAAAAGAATAATTTTAGTATATCAGATGAAACATAGTCAGAACAACTAAATTCACCAACAGGAATCTAAAAACCTGTCTGGTCATCAAAAATGAGAAAGGTCATGGTAGAACGATATAAATCATAGGCAGATGAAGCACACTGACAACAAACATCAATTTTTTATCTGTTCTCCACTGAATATGGAAAGCCACATCAAATTTTTATACGTGTAACCAGTTCCTCTAGTCAGCAACTGTGCTTCATATACACATTAAAGGAGGAACGGTGACATATTTCACGCAGCAAAAATAGAGAATCAAGTCAACAGAAGTAACCTACTAGGTCAGCAACAGAGCCGCCACCCATGTATTCCATTATTATCCAAAGTTTAGTTTGATTGAGATAGGAACCATAATACTCGGTAATATATGGAGATCGACATTGTTGCAGAACAGAAATTTCCTGCCAAAGATCAAATTGATGAAACAATTAATCATTTAGCATTTAGGTATAATGAAAGTCATGTACAAGTTATTTCATCCTAACCTTTTGAATATCTTCAATCTCATCCTCTCTGCATACGAAAAGAAAAAAGTTTTTTATAAATTAGCTCACTGAGAAAGAGTGGCACGAATATCAAAAAATGGCAAAAAAATTGGCTGCAGAAGGGAAAACCATGAAAAGGGGGGAAGGATTATAGAAGAACTACAACATCCAACACAGAAAAAAAACTCCAACTTCAGAATGCCCCACGATTTAACATGCACAGTAAACTTTCTAAGAATGTGCAATGCATAAAGAAAAACGTCATAATTTAGAAAACTTCTGAGTTACAACAAGTTTAGCCTTGTAATAAAGAACAGGAAACTCATTGGATATGGAGGGATCAGAAACGATGTAGCACAGCATACAGGGATGCCAATTACCAAACAGGAATTTAGGTACTAGTTCTTACCCATTGAGAATGATTGTAGCCTTAAGCATTATATTCTTCTCTTCAGCAACATCAGACCCTAAAAGTTACCAATGTTCTATTTCTATACATATGCTGTAAGATCTAACACTGAGTACAAGAAGAAGTTGCTAAAAACATGTATACATATTCCAATCTCTCCCTTTGAATTCAGAACTAATATCAATGCATATTAGTTCTTAATCGTTCAGGTTTCCCTTTTTGACCATGAGAGTCTAAAGTTAGCACGAATCAAAATCTTCTTTTTATGTGGGAAAAAATGGATTTTAACTTTCTTGTAAAAGAAGAATATGAAGGAAATACAGGAGAAACTAAATTATTATCCCTTATACCACTCAGTTTATGAAATATAATTCTTAGAAATCTTGCAGAAGCAAGTAGTGGCATATTCTAGGCATATTCTAACGAAGAAAGGAATTGGCAAAACGCAGTCTGTACAATAAGGAGTATAAAGTATTATCTTACGATTCTTCTAAATCAATCACTTTGATTGCAACTTCTTTGTTGAGCTCCTTGTCAAAGCTGGAAATATGAAAGCAGGCAAACACTGGTCAACTAGTGTTACTTAGGGCATCAAATGAGCATTTCAAAGTAAGTTTAAATGATTATATATAATATTATCCTCAATATTGCACGCGCAGAAACAGCAAGATGGAAAATTCGCAGACTGCTCTCAGAATTCACTGGTTCGGCAAGATGCATTTAGAAGTACTACTTCGAACCCCATGTATAAAGGTCTCAAAAGTTTAATTTTCCAGTGATAAGGTACTAGTCCATAATTTAATGCCTACCCTTTATAAACGTCCCCAAATGATCCCTGTCCAATTAGCTCAAGTGAAGTGAATCTTGCTCCTGCTGCCTCAGCCAAACCTGCTGCGTCCACCATTATGAGGAGCAACTTTCAAAGCCTCACGCACTGGCTACACATACATCTGAAACACCAAAAAGAACAGCCGAGGCATATTGTGAATATGAGTATCGGCATGTCCCCACATTCATCTTAGTACACCACCCAGATCAAGCTGACTGTTAGCACAATGACCCTATGTGGAAATTCATACAACCAACCATTGACTTCGAACACCGAGTTTTGGAATAGCAATTGTAAGAAATAAATCAATCAATTACTATAGTGTTCAAATAAGTGCACACAAGAAAACCATCAAACTCCAATTCTTCCGCAACCAAGGTCCTGGGACGGGGTAAAAAGGAACCGTAATTCATTTTAAGAACAGAAAAAAAAACAACCGAAAACACAATGCAAAGAAGCTCTTCAACTAAAAGCAAGAACATGAACTTGGATGAACTTCAGGTGAGTGTTGGTGGGAATGGGATGACAAAGTGACCACCCAGCAGTAATTGAATGCGCAATAACACGAAAATTTCCACTGGCGAAAACCAAAGAAAAGCAAAACAACAACATCCCACATAGAATTCCAGTTCGAGTTCGTCAGCTTCCGATAGTCCCCGAATCTTTATCGCATTGAAATGTCTTACGGGTTGAGATAGATAATCGAGATTCAAACTCACCCATAAATGAGATTGGGAGAAAGGAAAGAGCTTAGCTTTCGCGGGTTTAAGCCGTCGATCTCTCCGTCAAATCCATGACTTTCTCAGAGAGTATGCGTGTCCCCACTTGTCCTTGTACGTAGCTGCAGTTGGGGCCTCCTCCTTCAGCAGAGTCCTTTGGGAGCTTCAATGGATCGAAGCGACTGTGCTTGTCTGTTAAAAAGGAGTCTCTGCCTGTTCCTCCGTGCTTCGTTTTTCCATTATTTTTACTTCCAATTTCTAAATACTAAATGCCACTAGGTGAGTTGATATTACAACGAAATTTTCGGGCCGGATCATCGACCCAGTTGGAAGCTACAGGTGGGAAATTACTTGAAAGTTGAAACGTGAATTAGTGATTTCCTGGCATTTTCTTTCCTTTTCTATTTCCAAAGAGAATTCATTTCATACTTTGATCCACAAACTACCGCTAAAGTGGAGCCGTAACTCACCAGTAGGGAAATATGACTTGTAAAGATGTACAAGTCAAAACTTTTTTTGACCTCACCGATAAGTCAAACCTGAAAAATTTTTACATTTTGAGCGTGTATTTGTTCTTTGACTTCATGTTTTTGTTAAGAATGTCGTAGTGCTATAATTATACACTGCCTCGCATCATTAATGTATGAATCGAATCCAATTATTATTGAAGAGACATTTTTTTGTGGTGCTTTGAATGGGAGTCATTTGTCTGATCAAATATGATGGGCAAACATCATCATGTGAATTGTGCAAGGAAGCCTTGATTTGCTCTCACGCATATCTACATTTAATTCAAAGGCATATTTTTTGTATTAATACAGTAGATTTAATATCTGTAATAAGATTATAAATTCAAATGAAATTACTGATGTGGGGTCGATTGTATCTAACTATATCTGTAAGTAATCTAACTCCAAAGAACTTTTAAATTATAATGTAATTCACCTAAATTTTTTACTAAGGAAGGATTTAATATTGATATGTTGAACTCAAATATTTGCAACTAAATATGCCGCACGGTTAATAGAATAAATATTGAGTGCTTTGGAAAAAATTTGTTGAGGTGTCAACTTACAAAAGCAAATTAGTTTGGTTTTGAATGGACCCAACCATTAATGCTTTCCCTATTTCACTATCTCCCAATAGTCATATTAGAATATCATTGGCAAAGTAACTTTGAATTAACGTGTGTGGGTGTGATTAATTGTTGATTAGGTAAATGCATATAATCAAGCGCGTGATTAAGATGATCTCAACATGATATGATTTGAGATGTCAATGTTAAGTTTTGGAAGAGTTTCGTACCAAAAGGTTTTAGGAGAAAGAAAGCAATAAGAAAAAGTGTAAAAATAGGACATTACGTAAAACATGATTTGAACTCCTTTCTTTTTTTAACTTCACCTAATGTTGCCATCTTAGTCCTGGACATTAGCTTCAAAGTTAACTATATAGCTGTACTGTGATCCCATCAAGATCTCAACTTGTTTTTTAATTGAGAGATTATTGCTAGGACACAATGTATCGCATTATTTATATATATATATATATATATATATAGGGCTGAACAAAATATTCACACTTTAACCCACCCGTCGAGATTAAGAAGAATTCGCTGAATTTGACCTGTTCGGTGTTGACTTGTGACAAGCAGACTAAAACCTGCCAGTTATAGATTTAAACAGGATGGCCTAGGGGCATGTCAATTGGCTGTCTTTACCTGTCTGTTTATGTTTTATTTTAGTTTTTTTAAATTTCCTTTTATTACAATCTGTCACGTACCCTAGCCGTATAACCACATCTTTATGTTACGAGAGACTGAAACTATCCCTTCATTTCTTCTCCCTTATGTTCCATTATGGTTCTTCTGAGCCCTTTGCTCATCTTGGCCACCAGCTCGTTCGTGTTTCACAGGGAAAGCATATACACAGTTCATCTTAGATAGCGTGAATTTAAATTCCCCTATTAATATAAAGTCACCATCGTTAAATGATATCTAGTGAGTATTCTTATAAATTTTCTTTTAACCAAGGTTCGAAAAATATGTAGTGATTAAATATTTTTTTTAATCAATGTTAGTTTAAATTCTTGGGTCGTCTAGGATTATATTGGACTTAACCAAGGTTAGGGGTTCGAACCCTGCCTTGGGCATGCAGCAGCTTCCCAGGGCCAGCTGTCCCTCCCATCGAGGAGCCCGCACAAACCAGCGAGGGGATTAGTCACTGCTGCCGGCGGTGGATACCCTGGGTAATACCTTTACCTAAAAAAAAATATTGGACTTGTCCCTTACGGTACGACGGATTTATCTCTTATTGCCATGATGGAAAAAATATGACGAAATAAGTGTGGCCCATGGAAAAGAAGAATTGTAGGAAAATGATTAAATTGAAGTATTATTTTCACAAGGCCCAAAAATACACTCTTTTGGGTTTGGCCCAACAAGTAAAGTAAGAGGCCTGAAATGGCCCAAGCTAACTGCTCAGGCCTTTCATTGTGGCCACTTACTACCTCTTATTTTCTTTTCCCCCATTACCTTTCATGTGTTAACTCTTGACCCAAGAAAGAATGCCCTGAAATATTTTCCAAAGTACAATAGTCAAAATATATAAAAAATGAGATTAGGTTTAACCCCTCACAACTTGATTAATCAAATATTCGAATCTCTATTAAAAATGGTGTCCAGTTTTAGCACCCGAAGTACTTTTAACGGAATTGCTTCAACTGAGAGAATACATATACCTACCTGACCAAAAAAATATAATTAGGTTGGAAAGATATGACTTTTAATTAAAAAAGATCCCCATGGGGAATGCATGTTATTCTTATAATTTCGAATAGCACATATTGTAATCCTTCAAGCCAGGATACAATAATTGGGCTTGTATGGAAGCGGTTGGAAAAGTTTAATGCACGTTCAACAGTTTTTTTCCGTAAAATGAAATAATCTTCTTACATATTTACTTTGAATTACGTAAAAATGCTTCTCTACCACGTTTTCAAATGGGCACAAGATAGCAAGAATTACCTTTTATCTTCAAACCAAATGAATTTATTATAGTAAATTTGACTGGTTTCCTTCGAATATGTAAAATAAAATATTCTTTTAGTGTATATAAATATTAACTAATCGTCAGACTACTTCATAAAAAATATATCTAGATACAAAGAATCCAAGATTCACGTGACTTAATATTTTATTTTGTCATCATTTAGCTTGTTAAGATGAAATTGAAGTGTATTTAATTCAATTTTATATTTAAAAAATTGCGCATCAAATTCTGAAAATTTAAGACAAGATAAACGGTAGATTCCCCTTATGTAATAAATCATTATATAAGTTCTCTATTCAAACTTCAATATTTCCATGTTTTCTTCACCAAGCAAGCAAAAGAAAAACCTAGTTAATTGGACGTATTATTCTCATTTAAACCTAGTTAATTACGCGTTAACGCAAGTCATGCATGATAATTATTCACTTAAACCAACAAGCACGATTATTTTATTCTGGTTTAAGAATGGTCTGTATAATTTGTCAATTAGAGCGACTGCTAGCCTCTCCCTTCTATTTTTTATTATTTTAGTCAGCAAAAAGGGGTTGAAACGGTACTTGATTGTGTTACGTTTGGCTTATAATATTCTTAAAATTAAAAATATTTTGATCACTCGTGATTAGGTAAAACAGGACTATAAGATTATAGCTATGAGAAGTATTGTGTGCATGAAAAATACAATACCTAAAATATTTTACAAAAAGTGAGCAGCATAGATTAAAAATATTAATTCGACGCAAGAAATAACAATAAGTTGCATATTATTTATTTCCAGTGTGACTTTTCAATGATTAAATTATTGAGGCTGTACAGTAATTCTCACTTATTAATTCACTTAAATATGATTTAAAGGTACTAAATAGTGGAAATTAAAGGTGTAACAAAAAAATTATAATATTTTAAGTATAATCCTTTATAAACTAAATTGCCATCCAGCACAAGGTAAAAAACTACATGCATGGTTCTGAATAGCTTGTGCTTCATCGATAGACGTGAATCGATAGACACTTATGCCCCGTTTGGTATGGTGGAAATGGGAGGGTGGAAATGGAATTGGAATTGAATTCCATGATGTTGACATGTTTGGTATGATGGAATTACAATTCCATGTGGAATTCAATTTCACCTAAATACCCAATTTCAATTCCATACCCAAACCTATGGAATTCATTTGGGTTCCATGGAGTCCAATTTTTTTGGACCAAAATACCCTCCCTTATGCAAAATAGTCTTTTTTGTTACATTTAAAAAAAAATCGACATTCATACAAAAAAGATATGGATTCCATCTTCATTTTCATGACATACCAAACATACTTTTAAACCCCATTTCCATTTCTATTTCAATATCCATTTCCATATCCATATCCATCAAAATGAATTCTGCGTACCAAACGAGCCATTAGTTTGACTATTGTTTATATTTTATCCATTTTTTTATAGCTTGTGCATCATATCGCATAGCTTCCTTCCTTAATTCAACCTTTAAAAAATAAATGCTCCACACCTCTGTGGTTTGTATTCTAGACTTTATAACACACACACATACACACTCATACGTGTGTGTGTGTGTTAAGGACGGTTCAAAATATCTAGTTAGACCATTAATTCCACATATATAGCGTGCACGCTTGACATGTGTGATCAACTTAAGCAACTAAATATCCCCGATTTGTATGTGGAGATGAAGGACTTAAAAGATAGGGATGGGTAGGTAATCTCCACAACCTATCAACCATATTTTATAAGTTGATAGTACGTAAGAAAATAATAATTCATTTTAAAAATGGATGGAATAATTTTCATCACTGTAATTTCTGCCTTGCAACAAAGAAGAAGAAGAAGAAGATTGAATTACTCTCTGTCTTTCTTTGTGTTTAAAAGGGCATATACAAGTGATTTTAGATTGCATGTGGATTGAATATGTGACTCCTTATTTATAGAAAAAGTTGTCATACCATTACATTATAATGTTGTTGATTAGAAATGAAATATCTAATTTAATCACGAACATAGAGTTAGTCTAGCGATGTTGAACTCTATTAGATCCTATGAGTCTTGAGTCTGAATATCAGAGAAAACACATGTAGTTCCTTATAAACGGTCAACATCTTGATCAGAGATAGAGGTCCTACCCACCAGTTGCGTCATGAGGTTGAGGCTACTAGGAACCTTTTATATGGATGCTGGAATGTCGAATTGTTCCATGTACGTAGGGAAGGTACGATGTGTGCCGATATCTTGGCAAAAAAAAATAACTCTGGGAGCTCTCACATAAACCTTCTGTCGTAAGCTCCACCTAGTTGCAAGGAGCAGCTTCAATTTGATCAATCTTTTGCAAAAGGAATAATACCCCAGCTGAGCTAGTACTTTTTATTTTCTATTAAGCCTAGCTTACCTCTGTATTAAAAAAAATAGAAAACACATGTAGTGAAAAGACAATCACATATCCTAAATCAAGTTAATTGGTTGCTTAGATATCTAGTAATATGATTTAGAAAAAAATGTCATATGGAAGATGATATTGTTAAAAAAAATACTGTAATTTAACCATGTATTCACATAATTAAATATTTAATATAAGCTTTAAAGAGCCACTGTTAGTAAAAGTTACACATAGTTCATTTAAACAAAGTCCAAAACATTAGTGCATTTTTGGGTGTGGTCACTAATATGATATGTATAGTAAAAGTCCTTTATTTTTTGTTGGTTTTGCTTGGGACGAGGCACATGTAATCAAAGTCTAATTTGGAGTTTAGCTTAGTTTGAATATGGAAAAGGGCTAGGCATACAAATGTTTGACACTGAAGAGATCTAGCTAAGTCATGAACATGACAAAACCTACCTTAATATATATTTACTTTTCAGGTTTCAAAACTTTAATTTCAACGGCCACAAACAACCCGTGTTCTTGATTTTTCATATGCACACTATTAATTCTTGCTTGGTCATTTGGTCCTATCTCTACACTTTAGCCTATTTTCATTTATTTCAAACAATTCCATAATTATTTTCTAGCTATATATCTCTTGCCTTTATATTGACTAAAATCTGGGGGACCATTAATTTATGTCCCTAGTTTCATTTTTGTTTTTTTCCCTTACCGTCTTTGACATACATCAACTTGTGTGGGTTCGTGTTTGTGTTTAAATATATTTAAAAACATTCAAAACTACACTAAAATTCGTGTTTATTATATTAATTTGTTTATTTATATTTGCATCTCGTTCAACAGGATTTATAGAATTTTTCTATACAATTTTCACATTTTTTTGTGAGATGTACAATCTATTTTGATTATGTGTTTATTTACCTGTGTTTACATGCATGCATGTGTTTTAACAAGCGATCTTAATTTCGTTCCATCAATTTAAGCATTTTTTACATGCTAATTGAAGCCTACGGACATATACAACTGAATTTTGCCTTTTCTTTTGGTTTTTTACGAGGAAAACTCCTTACCTACCATAAGTAATTAATTTAAAACCACCACCTCATTTTAAGGAGAAACATATGCATGAAAGTCATCGGTTGGATGACCGCGTACGTAGCTTTAGAATAATTAAATTTGAAAATAGTTTGCCCTTGCTTTTAACGATATTGTCTCGATCTTTAATATATAATTCCTTCTGTAGTTTAATTTTTTATTAAAATTGATTTTATATTAAGGATATGAGGAGTAAAAATATTTGTTACCCATCATTTTATTCCTATCAGTTCAGTGGGGATAGTTTTAAAAAAGTCTTGGTAGTTTCTGAATTCCAAAAAGTCAAGCTTGATTAAACCAAAAAAAGCAGGTTGACTGTACTATATATTAAATATTCAAAAGCGTGTACGTAAGCATATATAGATTGTGCATGCATGGGATATTAAATTGGTGATATGTTCATGAAAAATGACTGCATGTACATATCATCCATGCTTTTTGATTAACAGGTGGCGATCAAATTCAAACTCAGAATAATTAATATATAGTAGTTGGATAGTTAAATCAACAAATAATGAGAATGCTACCCTTTTGGGTTGGATTCTATATATGTATGTGTTCAAGTGGAGGGAACTGAAACTTTTGACTTACGATAGATTTTGAAATAACTTTTGGGTTTTGCTTTTATATCTGTGTGCTTAACTTAAACCTATTTGCTGGAAAACGCCTGGAAATTTCCAACCTTTTTTGGCATGTCAGTCAAACCCTACACGTATTGCTTACTGTTCCAAAAATGGAAACTCTTCCCCTTTCTATTCCTGTCCAAATCTAACACTCACTTGCCACTGCATATATGTTCTTCTTACCACCGCAAGGAGAAAGAAGATCGTTTTTGGATTTGATGGGTCTAACTCAAGACTCGTTCGTCAATATCATTCATATAGTTTAATTTTGCTTAATGCAAAGATCAACTTATACGTGAGTCTATATATATATATGACCATAACAATTTAGTATCAACGTTTGAGAACACAGTAGAGAAGTACTTTTATGTAAATTGGAATAAATATATAAATAAAATTATCTCATTTTGTGAAAAACACTGTTGAACGGACTTTTGGACTTCTTAGAAGTGTTATCAAACAAAGCCAGTACTAAATACACAAAGAACTTAGTTTACTGCAACATAGTGACCTAATGTTCAAATCCTCGCTTAAAAAATGCTCTTACATTTAATATATAATGGTGCTTTGAACACAATCAATTTCAACTTAAAGAAAAACCGGCATTTGTAAAAAACCGACACATACATTTTTTTAAAATATTTGGTTTAGGATTTGTGAATATTTTAAGTGACAATTGTTTTACGACGTTGACAACGTAGTGTGTGTTTATATAGCTGACGAGACAAGAGTGGCGAGTTAGTTGAGGTGTTGTTAACTTAATCCAAACACCGTTTGACTGAGGATGAAACAAAAGCATTTACTACTGTATATTATCTGAGTTCGTTGAATCCTTTGAGCTTTCGTGTGTTTAGCAACGCGGTGGATAAATACTTCTAAATACTTTTACACAAGTCCGAGACAAATATATGAAGAAGATTGTTTCGTTTTACAAAAAAAAATTGTTGAACGTGATTATAAGTGCTTATAAACACTTCTGACAATTTGCCAAACGGTCTAATTTCAAGTCTTCAACTAAACCATCAGGTCATATAAATCGTTGTTATATCTCATTGTTAGTTCAAAGTTATTATCTCAGTTCTTATAAACTGTTCTCACATAATAATGAGTACGTGCTGAATCATTAACCGATCAAAACAAAAGTGTGGAAAATGATACAAGAGCTGAGTGTTATATATATATATATTAGTTGAATAAAGTGAGAGGTTGGTGAAATTTACTTTTGCGGTAATGCACAGGGATATGTGCTGCTGCCTTTTTCTTTTGGGTTGGTTGGTTTGTCTCATCTCATGTGGGAGCTGAAGTAGAGACAAGACATAAACATGAGAATCCAACGAGATTTAGTTGTGACGTATGTTATTTTCAACTCCCAGATATTATCACCTTTACTTGTAAGTAAGTTTAGGTAGATATGTGAAATAAATTATCTCATTTTAAGAAAAAACACGATTGAACATACATTTGGGCTCCCCATAATCATCTTAAATAGGGCCACTATATTATTCAAATCAAATATTTAAAACACAACCAAAAGGGAAAAAATGAGGGTTAAGGTACATCCAACCCTCTAAAATATTTTTCCAAATACATTAGGCACTTTAGGGTATTGAATCTAACACTTCAAAAAAAATCACATGCATAAAGTACTTTTCTAATGTATATAATATCATGAAATATTTTGTAAAGTATATCTAGAAATCCAGCACCAAAATATTTTTGGTGCTGGGGTATCCTAAATACTGTAAGGTATTTAGATGTACATAAACATAGGTCTTGTTTATAACCATGTTTAAAAAAACTTAACATACATTCAACAGTATTTTTTACAAAATGAAATAATCTTTAACATTTACCTTTTATATATATATATATATGGTAAAATCGCTTTTTCATTACGTTCCCCAGGAACTACTATAATATATGTTTCAGGAAGTTGAATACATTGCAAAAGGTTTACGGACGCATCTTAGCCCAAAACATGTTACAAATTGTAGAAGTACATTTTTAAGTAAGTTTCCAAAATATTTTATTTGATGACATATCGTGTTATGAAACATATTATGTTTTAAAAAACTTTAATCATTAGATAAGTTTGGGAATACAGTGGAGATATACTTTTACGCGAGTCGAATCAAATATATGATAGAAATTATTTCGTTTTACGAAAAATATTGTTGAACATGCTTTTAAGGCTCCTTAACGTGTTGTTAAACAGCACCTTTATATAAAATAACAGACAAAATAAATGTGTAAACTGAGAAGCGTGATTTATTTTTAGATTTGATGAGATATACAAAGAACCAACCATGGACTTGTTTGGGGAGGTCGTTTGTCTCCTCTAAATCTATTCATGTACTTATTAAGATAAATTTTTTTTATATATTTATATCAGAATCTGTGATTGTTCTCCCAACAGATTTCTCAAATAAGCCCAATGTCTGGTTAGATCCAATTCATTTAAAATTAATTAATTATGATTGGGATTTATTTTGCAAAGGGATTTAGGGGGTGGGGCCCATAGAAGATGTGGTCCTGGGGGAGCTAGAGCGATGCCTGGGCCGGTCAATGCGGAGGGAGAAGAGAGAAGCCGAACGATGCAGACCGACGCGTGCGTCTGCCACCTCATCTTCACGCCCTCTCTCTCTCGGCGCACATAACAACACGATCTAATCGAACGGCGTACGAAAGCCGCACGGGGACCTAGAACGTGGATAACGGCGAGTGAACCAAGGGCGCGTGAGGTGAGGTGGTTGTGGATGAGAGGTTGGGGGGACGCAAGGTCCCGCAAATCGTGCGCTAAAAATGCATTACTTTAAGAGGAACGAGGCACTGACTCACTGGCAAGGCACGTGTGCACGTGACAGCTTAATCTTAATATTCCTTTTTTGTTAATTTAATTTAATCAATTAGCAGCAGCACACAGATATTTATATTAATTAATTAATGGGATAGCTGCAACTGGCAATGAGTAGCTGAGGTTGCATCTGAACTCCGATGCAGATGAGATGAGGCCACCCACCCTCCGCTTTCTTTGCTTTTGGGTTTTGACCAATCTTCTCTTTAAATTACCACCTTGCATTTCAATAATACCTCTCTAGTATTGAAGGCACTTGTTTATTTTTTACCATAAGGCATTTATTATTATATGAAGAAACCTGTATATTACTAAAAATATACTCCCACTGTATACTGTCATCTTTCGATCAGTGAAACCAACTTGTACAGCAATAATAATATGTTTGAATTAAGAGAGTGACCTATGGACAGCACTCACAAAATAAACCCGTTTGAGAATACTGTAGAGAAGTAATTTTACGTAAATCAAAAATATATGAAAGATATTATTTTATTTTACAGAAAAAATATTATTAAACGTGTGTTTATGAAGTGTGTAATTGTTGTCAAATACCTTCAATATCCTTTTTTTTTAACGTGTATGGGGGAGATAAGGGTAGAGAGTGATGGGGAAGGGGAAGGGGAAGGGGAGGGGTAAAATGGGAACCTGTGGATGCCTTTAGTAGGCAAGGTTGGGTTTGGGAGTGAAGCAAGGATAGGGTGAGGCGGGGAAGGGCTTTTTGCAGTTCCAACAGTAACAGAAGGAAAAGTAACTCAGGATTAATTAACAAATAACTTAAAAGTTAAGTTAGCACTGAGAGGAGGAGGATGGTATAATAATGAAATTATGAAGTTTTTGAATATAAAGTAATGGATTATTATATTCATCCAAATCTAAACCTTCAGAACTCTTCAACTTTTAAGTGCTGAAGATTCTCTCTGCCACCCCTTTATATTCCCAGTTTTATGTCATGCTTATCCTCCAGGTTTCTTATTACACTGTTTATCTGAAAAGCACATTAGTATATAAGTCGAGATAAAACTCCTCTCACATATTTATCTTGATTTATATAAAATCAATCTCCCAACGGATCCCATGCACACACAGCCTCTTCTCCCTAAAACCCTGTTTGGATTTTGCTTATTACATGCGAGTGCAGGAGAATTACCTCCAACTGAAATTCGACAACGCTAGAACAGTGACTAGTTGTTTACAAACGAACCAGTAAAACTGGAAGGCTATCCTTAATTTGTCACATCCAAACAAGTCACAGTTCCCTATATCATTGTGTAATGGACTCTTCCTTTTCTGACTGTGTTCATCACGAGACGGCTCATACGCACAAGCATGACCGCATCAATTGCGCGCGCGTGCATGTGAAAGGGAGGGTTGACTGGGTCAATTGTCAGAATTGTTGTTAATTACTTTTAAATTACTGACCAAGTTATAAAATTTAAGCTCATATTATTAAATGCTACATCCGTTGCTTAGTAAAGGTAAATTGAATTTTTAGATAATAAAAATAAATAAATTATTTAATTATAACATACATTCTAAAATATTGAAATATATAGTTATATTATATATCAATTTATAATTTAATTAAATTAATTTTAAAAATAATAGATACATTAAATAATTTACTTCTTTAAAAGAATTCAAAGAGTTTTTATATTAGAAAATAGAATTACTGTCAAACAAGATGGTCGTGGCATTTCTTTGGTCCACAAAGTGGCTCTTTCTCTTTTTCCTTTTTAATTAAAAAAAAACTTTTTCCATACTATGGCACCCACACTAGAGCATCATTCGTGACTGTATTTTTTAAATCTGTAGAGTTTTACGATTGAATGTGCATCAGTATCAGATATTAATTAATGTCTATAGAGTTTGTTTTTCAAAAATTTATATATGTGTGTGTATCTTCCAGCACATGCATACTCCGACCAAGTGTGCTTGTTTGGGAATCTTATTCCTAACATTACACGTAAGTTAAGATAAAACCATCTTGAAATCTGTAGATTTTTCTTAAATTTTATAAATTCTTTTTGAATTCTATAAATTATTTTTAGAATCTGTAAACTCCTTTCTCCAAAAACACTAATATAGAATTCTTAAACCCGTTTAAGGGTTCGATAGATTCATGTTCCTAGGTTACATCTTCGTACATGTGTTCATACATATTAACTGGGGATTAATATTTGAGAGTTAGCAGCTGTTTAATGGAAGTTCATTAAGTGCATGACGTGACGATGTTCTAAATATGTCTGCGTTAACCCACCAAACGATGAATTAGAATGCAGTAAAAATATTTTTTTTATATTCGCATTCTCTATCGTTGAATATATAATTACTACCCCTTAGTGGTGATAAAAATGAAAATAAACACTTCATATCTATATATAATTAAAATATTAAATTAAATCCGTAAGTTTTAAAAAATTGCAAGGATAATTCGCAAAAAAAGTACATGGATAAACAATACGATGGGGACATTAAAAAGAGATAGAAAAGGAAATTTATTGTCCGTTTGGAAGCACGGTAGATAAGCATTTTTACGTAAATCGAGGTAAATATGTGGAGGAGGTTATCCCATTTTGCGGAAAAACACTGTTGAACGTGTATTTAACTTTTACAAATGTTGTTACAAACAAATCCTTAAATTAGATCATAATGTTGCAGTAAAAAATTGTTACTATTATTTATTTACGGACCAGGTCAATTGTTAATGAAGCAATTAATGGAAAGTGGAACTTGATATTCTGATCTTCGGCGTTTACATATATTGTTTACTAATTTATTTTTTTTCAATAAGTTGAAATTATATCTTAAATAAACATATAAACACTATTGTTTTATGTATAGGGAATTTCATAATGAAATGTATTTAGGTACATCTATGTAAAAGGTTACAGAAATCACTTCTTCAACTGCTCAGAATCTTGTTAACTTCCAGACCTAAGAAACATACAGGACGTTCTTATTTCTTTTTTTATATTTTAAAAACGGTTTTATAATTTTTAAAAAGGTTTTGAAAAAAAAGAAAAAAATATTTGGATTATCGCTCAAAGAAAAAAATTATAAAACTTGTTTGAAATAATTACTTTGAAAATAATTACTTAGAACTGACGATTCTAAAAGAATGTGCGAGGTAGTGGGGAGGACAACGGACAAAGAAGTGTGTCATAGATAGTACTGGTAAAACAGGTTAAGCCCGTAGGTTGAGCCCGTTAATCCACGGGCTGAGGTTTAAATGGTCTGTCAACTTGTGAGTTAGTTCGTTTTTTTATTCTTTAAAAATAAGCCTTTTATATTTATTCCTAGGAAGAAGATAAAGTTTTAATAGTTTCAAATATTGTTTTAAACCTTATTATTTCATCTTAAATGCTTACTTTGGAGATTGTTGATTATGTATTATTTTTTTGTATTTTAAAACATTGTTGATTATATTTTTCAGAGATGTATTATATTTTTTTCCGAAAAATCAAATGGGCTTGATAAATTTTATGTAAATTTTTTTATTTTTTTTAAAAATCAGAAAAATTAAAAAAATAAAATAAAATAAAATAAAATAAAAAAGTGGCAGGCCAGGCTTCCATCTTGACAGCTCGTGAGATGTCGGGCTACACAACCTCCACGGATCAACCCGTTTCCCAGCTCTAAGCATAAACGAGCATTAGAAGTAGGACGGGGAGCATGAGAATGAGTAAAAGGAGGAGTTGGTAAAAATGATAGACCAAAGAATGGAAAACAATAAAATGTGTAGAAGCTGTTTTGAGTTTTTTATTTTTTCTAATTCTTCCACTATTATAGTTTGGTGAATAAAAATAAATGTGTTTGTTTGGTAACGTTTGGCTTGTAGCCATAAGCACATTCAGCAGTGTTTTTCGTAAAACGAGATAATCTCCTCCACATATTTGCCTCGGCTTGTGTGAATAAACCCATAAGTACTTCTCCACCGCTTTGCCAAACGAACCCAATATGTTAAAGCCCCAAAGTTATTTTATATTTGGAAATATAATCAATTAACCATTTCAAGTATACTACTTTTTTTATACAATGACTTCAAATATATTACTAAATAAACGTTTGGAAATTCATTGGGATAAAAGAGTTACGGATTCCAAAATGATTTTATAAATTTTGAGATAAATTTATAGATTTCGTGATTTTTTTATTTTAACTTACGTGCACTGTTAAAAAAAATTGTTTCCCAAACACAAAGTTTATCTTATGTCCGACACCAAAATTGTAGATAAAATATTGTAAAATCATATCTTCAACTTTGGGGCTATTTTCTCCCACCTTTGCGATGCATTGTATTATAATCACCCACGCCTCTGAATCGATTCAAAACTAGTCAATTTTTGTTTACACTTTTAAGGGCTTATTACCGCAGTAAATAAATATAGATTTTATTCATCAAATAACTTTCAAAGAATCTGAACTAAAATATTCTTAAGGGGATGCTTATCATCAATCAAAAAGCGAACCCTTTCCCTTTGGGGTCATGAGTCCCCTTTCACCCCAAAAGCATGTTAGAATTGAGTGTCTTTTTTTCTTGCTAGGTGAGTAAAATCACACATTTTTCTTCATACATTATGTCCAACTTTTCAATAAATTTATTTAGACATGATTTTTATTATCAATAATGATATAGGCAGCATAATTTTAAAATTCCATCCTTATGAATTTGTACCATTAAAAAAATTCTACATGTTGCTATTTGAATGGAGATTTAGACGTAATGAACATAAGCAAACCGACTTAAGTTCTGTTATTAAAAAAATCAAAACATTCATAAGAAATTAAATTATTTAAAATTTCTTGTCAGAAACTTGAAAAATTTTGATCAATTTCACCGTTTTACTGTAAAAAAATATAATTAGTATAAAATAAAATTTTCTATGAGATATCATTCCCGTTTGGAATCGCGATAAAGAAGTGTTTTTACATAAGTTAAAATAAATACAGGAAGAAGATTATCTTATTTTGGGGAAAAACACCGTTAAACGCATCAAACAAGCCCGATCATTTACAATTTTTTTTAAATTATAAACTACGCTATTTACTAATGTTTTGGCCTGATGTTACTCACTGTATAAGTCATGCCTTGGTGATCTGAATAATGCCCACAGCACATGAAGATAGGATCTACCATCCATCCCTGTGGCCGTAAAAGAGATGCAAAGAGATTCACCAAAAAAAAAAAACAAGAGATGCAAAGAGAGGTAATGCATTGCTCTAGTTTAAATATCAATGTGGCAAAAGGAGCCCACCCCCAAAGTAACCTACTTTCTCTGAATATGAATTTCTATGCAAGAGACAAAAGGGTACAAATGTAAACTCCCCGGGGGGTGTATGTAGTAGAGAGAGAAGGCGGCCTCTTTTTCCTTCCCGGTTCCTTTCACCTGTGTTGCGCTCTGAAGAGACACAGAAAAAGGATAAAAGCTGTCCCCACCACAGCGTTTCATGGTTCCATACTTGCTACATTCCCAATCACTCTTTTTCACCTCCTTCCTCCTCTCAAACTACCCTTCTTTGGCCTAGCATGCTCTCTCACACGCTCTAGAGAGATACCTCTGAAAGAAACAAAACTTTAAATAAAAAGGTAGCAACTTGGTGGAGACGAAGAATTGGTCTTTTCTCTGTGGTGGTTAAGCTAAGCATAATCGTAGAGTAGCTGGAGGGAGGTGTTTCTGAGAGATAGTACGCAGTAAAGAGATAGTACGCAGTAAAGAAGAGGTGAAAAAGGGAAGGAATTAATAGTGAAGGAGGGGGTGGGAGAAAAAGGGTATATACTATATAGTGAGATAGAAAGAGAGGGTGGGGGGGAAGAAAGAGATGGTGGGCTCAGGAGCATCAGATAGGAGCAAAGAAGCTGTTGCGATGGTGGCCCTTCATGAGGCCCTCAGAACCGTCTGTCTCAACTCAGACTGGACTTACTCTGTCTTCTGGACCATCCGTCCTCGCCCGTATGCTCCTTCTCATTCCTCTCTTTTTTCGCTAATGCCATGGTTTCATTTCCTCTGTTTCCTCAACTTCTTGCAGAAGAGTCAGAGGAGGTAATGGCTGCAAGGTTGGGGACGATAGCGGCAGCTTGTAAGCTTCTCTTCTCTCCTAATTTCCCTTCTTTTTTTTAAGCTTGCTCTCTGTTCATTTGGCTACGTTTTTTTTTTGGCATCCAAAGCGAGTTTACAGTTCTGTTCTTGCAAAGATGGAAGCTCAGATAACTTTGTGAAACTTGATGTTGGATCATTAGTGATTCTGGGAACTGTTTAAATTAGAGAATTTTTTTCTCCTCACGAATTGACGTGCTCTTTTTGTTTGGGTGAAATTTGTGGTAAGGATGCTGATGTGGGAAGATGGGTTTTGCCGAGGAAGGGTTTCAGATTGTCTGGAGGAGATGGAAGGAGAGGATCCTGTCAGAAAAGCCTTCAGCAAAATGTCCATTCAGTTATATAATTATGGAGAAGGGTGGGTACTGGGTAGGTGTTTATATGAAGTTGTGGTTGTTTCGTATCTACTCCCTGCCCCCCCCCCTCCGGCGGGGGCCGGGGGGTCCCCAACCTACAACATTGAAGGGAGACCATGTGGCTGGAAGGAATTAACAGCTAGTGCAAGAAGCAAATTCATCCTCTTATCTTCCTTGTGTTTCTGATTGGGTCTTTTTTTTTCCGACAGTTTGATGGGGAAGGTTGCATCGGATAAGTGCCACAAGTGGGTCTTCAAAGAGCCAACAGAATGTGAACCCAACATCTCCAACTACTGGCAGAGCTCATTTGATGCTGTATGATAAATTGATGTTACTTTCAGTTTCACTTCCTTCTTCATTTTTATCTTTATATATAGATTTTGATTCCATCAAAACAGAGTCTAGCATTAAATTTTTAGCCTTTTATTGGTTATCTGTAGCTATGTAGTGATGCGTTATAGTGATTGATTGACTCAACCCACCCCTCTCTTTTTGATGCCATTGATTGCAGCTCCCTCCTGAATGGACCGATCAGTTTGAGTCAGGCATTCAGGTCAGCAAAAACAGAATCAATGTTCTTCAATCTTTGACATTATTATTGGTTTTTCCAGGAAGCTTCTTCTTCTTTTGAAAGAGTTTTCAAGTTTCAGTCTTTTTCTTTAAAGCTTAGATTTCTTTTGGCATGTTCAATTCATGACCAGACCATCGCTGTAATTCAAGCTGGCCATGGCCTTCTCCAGCTTGGCTCTTGCGAGATTGTGAGTACTACCCCACACATACGCAGATTGTGTTTGATATATTTGCTTGAGATGATAGTTGATTTCTCTGTGATACTGATTTTGAAAGATAACATATATCTTTCAAAACATCACATACTATGGCATGATGTTAAGTGTTTGATAATTTTTCCCCTTGATTTGCTATCAATCCCAGATTCCTGAAGACCTCCATTTTGTGCTGAGAATGAGGCATACATTTGAGTCTCTGGGGTATCAATCTGGGTTCTACCTATCACAGCTCTTCTCTTCGACAAGAAACACTTCATCTTCGACCTCACTCCCTTCGAAACCGTCCTCAACCATGCAGACAATTCGAGTGCCTCCCCCTCTCTTCAACTGGGGTCAAAGGCCATTAGTAGCTTCAGCTGCGGCAGCTTCAATGCTATCCTCACCCAATTTTCAACACACGGCGAGACTTGGAGGGTTCCCACAGGCTAAGGATGAGACCCAAGTGTTTCTGCAGATGCCTCATCATTCCTCATCCGATCAACCTGCAAGAATGGAAGACATGATGGGGGAGAATGAGAATGACATAAAGTGGCCAAATGGTCTGTCCTTCTTCAATGCTCTCACAGGACAAAATGATGATGCTACTAAGCTTTTGTTCCATCCAGAGAGCTTAGAGAACAAACCCGATGAAGCCTCGAACCCAAACGAGTTCCTGAGCTTGGACAGCCACCACCAGACAGAAAGTGGGAGGAAAATGGACAAGTTCAAGAGGAGCTTCACTCTACCTGCAAGAGTGGCTTCATCTTCTTCATCAACCTCCATGGATCATCATCATCAGCACCAGCATCAACCACCTGTGGAATACAGGAATTCTGAAGGAGGTATGTACCCAGATGTCATGGAGACCTTTTTGGAGTAAACGAAAGAACAAGAAGAAGGATGATGAGAAGGTGTTTGTATGTAGGCACAGTTGATTACTAGTGTTCCTTCCTCTTTTTCTTTTTCCTTGCTATGTGTTTGCCTTCTTCCACATTGTAATCCTGTGTTTGTGTTTTTTTACGTAATGGGACTTTATTAATGATCATTCCTTTAAATTTGAGTCACATGAAGCAGCAAAAATACGATTCCTTTAAGTTCAGCTTCACATAAAGCTTCCTTTGAAGTTTGATCCACCCGAGTATCTACATTACAATGCTGAGTTCTACAGGCCTGCGATTTTTCAGTGGCTTTTTAAGAATCTCATTCATTTTAAATTTTGGTTTTGACTATGTTGTTTCACAATGACTTGTTTAAGTCAATATTGATAAATATAGGAACCGAAACTAAAATTTATTAAAAATACATGGATCAAAAAGTGTTAACTAAACGTTAATGTTATATTTAAACTAAGTTCTTCTGAAAATGCAACTACCAAAAACTATGATTTTGATTGAAACTAGGATTTGAAACTATACGTACTAGAATAAAAATCTGATCAAAATAGTATTAAACCTAAAGGTCATTAATAATAGGAACCACAGTTTTTCTCAAGGGCTTGAGATTGGATTACGAAAAAGCATCAGTATAAATGGATTGTTGTATAACCAGTTTTGATTGGATTGATCCTAATGGCCATGTGCCTAGGAAGTTAACGTTATCATAAGATTTTTCACATGTTGCCTGACATTTGTCTTTGGAACAAATTTTAACGGAATCGAAGCAAGCGAATTTCCTGGATGCCCTGGGGTTTACGTACCCTCCATTATTGACTTCCTGTATCCATGGAAGCACCGAAGCAGCAAAAATACGATTCAATCATATTTATATTTTTTTTACAGAAATGAGAAATCAGTCACATAGGTTCCTCTACTTTTACAGTGATTGATTAGATTACGTATATACCTTGGAAAATAGTATCAGTGACATCAGATCTTATATAAGAGAACCACTCAATGACCGACAATGCCAATGCAAACCTTAATTTTCTACCATACATTTGCCTCAAAATCAAACTATATACTCTTTTGGTCAAATCCTTGGAGATCGAAACAAAAGCATGTTTTTGCATTCATGTGCAAAAACTAAGAAATCAAATCAAGGGCTAACCCGACAGACAGCATCCTACAGCCCAAGATCCCATATATATATATATATATATATATATGGGATATCATACTCCCATAAAAAGGAAAACACGAATGTGAACTGGTTAAAAATTTCATCTTATTCTCAAAAAAA
>JANTPZ010138644.1:0-11923 GCA_025593235.1 Vachellia pachyceras
AAAAAGACAGATAGAATTTAGTCTAGAAGTTTCACATCACCGAAATCTAAATCAAACATATTCACTTCCATCTTGGTTGGATAGCCTATCAAATCATATCTAATATTAAAATATCAAAACTTAACCAATAAAATTAGGGATCTATTTTCATTACATTCACAATTTTAAGTGTGCCCTTTTTGAGGCCACCCTAATTCTAACTAACAAGTTCAACTTTAAAAGAAGCATCACAAGGCTTGCAAGTTCATGTGGGTAATTTATATTTTAAAAATTGTACCTATTTTGCTTGATATTATCTCAAAAATAAAGATTAAAAAATCATAAAAAAAAATATAGCCTCTCCAAATCCCATCTCAATGATACAGAATCGATGAAAATATAAATGTCATGGGGAGAAAATAAAAATAAAAAGAATTTATAATGAGAATGAAAGGAGCAGGAGTCAATAATGTGGTTAGGTCCCTTTGGTTTTTGTCCATTTTCTTCACGTAATTGAGTACCGAAGACATGCTCATTTATTTGGAAAATGAAACCCATTTTGGCTTCATCTTCTTCTCTATCATCATATCATCTTCTTCCCCTGATCGATGGTTTTTCTATATCATCATTATATATAGTGGCATCTAGCTTGTACTCTAGGACCATCGTATACGTATATATATTTTAAATAAATATTTGGATTAATTTCTTACCTTATATAATTGCATATAGGCTTCACATGAGAATTATTTTCCCAATTAGTACAATGACATGGTATTTTTAATATGACTACCTAATTGAATTAAATTCGAGCATTAATACTGAATTTAATTGATGGTAGCTTTTTCAAAAATATTTATGTACTTAAACAGATTTAAACTTAAGACTTCATATTTTAGTAGCCAAAATCCCTTTTAGTATCTTTGATTCTAAATTTGAGTATCTTATGATCTAATTGGGGTGGACTTTTTAAAGATATTTTCTGCATTTAAATGGATTTAAATCGAGACCCCTACTTCAATAGGTAAAGTCCCTTTTATTACGATGAACACATGTTGACTTTTTCAGTGCCACAAATTTCTACATTAATATTATTATTTGCTTAAAATTGAGTTCTTGTTATTTAAACTTTCTCTATATCTATCTACACACAGTCAAAAAGAATTTCTTAAGAAAATATCACACAAACACACATGACTTTGTTGGAGATGCTAGCTAGCGAATAAAGCAAAGTTTCATAAAATAATAGAGCTAAATGTAGTAGCTAGGGTTACTTTATATATATATATATATAGGAAGTCGTTTTCAGTTTTTTCCCTGCATGGTTGAAAATGAAAAGCAAGGTGAGAAAGAAAAAGGGAATATATGAATTCGTGTGTATCTATTTATATATTGTACGTATAACGTTTGCTTGTATTTTAATTTATTTATATATGCGTGTGTGATTTGTGAAAGCAATAATATATATATTGTTGAATTGTATATATTATAGTCATTATGTGGTTTTGAACGAGGGAGTATAGAGGAATTTAATGACGACTAGGACCACTATAGGAGGCTTCACTACTCATTTCTTCTTGTATTATTACCACAATATATATATATATATATAAATATTTATATACTTGTGTGAGAGTGTGTGTGTGTGTGTGTATACTTGCACTAGTTGAATTGATGAGTAGCAAAATGTGTTTATAGTCAACATTGATATGAATGAAATTCTCTGCCTATTTTCAAAATGATTTTATTGCCTATAATTTCTATGTTTCATCCCAAACATAATGAGCAAGATTCTTTTTTGGGTGCGACATTTTATGACATTTGAGTTTTTGTTTGACAATTTTGTGAGTAATTATACATATTCTAATATATTTTTATCCATGGAATTGTTTGGTGATGGAAATTAAATGCCATGAGAGGGTTTTTTTGTTCTATCTCCTTAATTTTGTGGATGCAGTGAAATTAATTTCTTTTAAGCATTAA
Organism: Vachellia pachyceras; assembly: GCA_025593235.1. Classification (NCBI taxonomy): domain Eukaryota; kingdom Viridiplantae; phylum Streptophyta; class Magnoliopsida; order Fabales; family Fabaceae; genus Vachellia; species Vachellia pachyceras. The sequence goes on from JANTPZ010138644.1 coordinate 1,963, forward strand.
TCGATTTGCATAGCTAATTTTATTTTTTCATGGCTTATGCACGAGTGATACCCTTAAGATGATTCATGGCTCGTTTGGGAACGCAGTAGAGAAATATTTTTACGCAAGCTGAGTTAATATGTGGAGGGGATTATCTCATTTTGCGGAAAAATACTGTTGAACGTGCGTTTGGCTTCTAGTTACAAACAACCCTTCAAACTTATAACCTTACATTTAATAAAGACTTAAAAAAATTCACTCAAACAAATAAAGGCTTAATGATATTAGTGTCGTTGGTTTTCAGATCCTTTTAGAATCCTTTTGTTCTTATTTTCTTTTCATAGTCATTTTTGTACCATGGATAAGAAAATGAATGATTCTGATTTAATATCTTATAAAATTTTATTATAATATTATTAAAATATGAATAAATAATTGTAAACTATTAAAGTTAATATGAACAGTCACACATATAGTATAAAAAATTTTAACATACAAAATATTGTAATAATAAATATATAAAATATGAAACATCTAAATTTTCATTTAAGGGTCGAGAAGGGATTTTGAGAAAAAATGAAAAATATTCAAAAAATGAAAAAATGAAAAACAGGATTATAATAGGAAAGTTAATTTTTTTATTGAAGTTAAAATTTCGTCCAAATTTATGTATTTCTTTTTTGTCATTCTTAACCTAACCAAATGAAGTCATGCACCGGTTATATCCATAGAGGATCAAACTCGCAGCCTCTAAGGCTCTAATATATATCTTTTATAGAAAAAATATTATTATTAATTTAATGCAATATTTTAATTAAAAAAAACAATACTTAATATAAAAGATATTTCACGGGAAAGCAAATATGTCACTAATCATATCGCCTACATCTATCTATGTATGACATGGTTTTGAAACCCGGACCGGACTGGAAACCGGCGAACCGGTCGTCAGTCCGGTCCAGTTTGTGATTTGACCCCGGGTTGGGGTCAAACCGGCCTGACCCAGGGTCAAAACGGTCAACTCAGGCGGTTTGATGGGTTGACCCAGTCACTATTTTTTTTTTGCAAAATTTTATTAGAATGAAGGTGAAGTTGTTAGATTAGAGTGGAATATGAACAATTAAATCTAAGAAGTTGTTGGATTAGAGTTGCTGCAAAATGTAAATAATGTTATATAAGACATAAGTTATAAGTATATAATTAATTTGTTAATTGTAATTTTGTTAATAATAAAATTTACTACCTGTTGGCAAAAAAAATAGAATTTACTACTTAGTTTTTAGAATTTTTAATTTTGGATAGTTTGATTGTGTAAATGTGTGATGAGATTTATTTTTTCATTTTTTATTCCTCACCGGTCTGACCCCTGGTTTGACCCACTAACCCTTAACCAACTACCTTATCCGATCTAGTCACCGGTCTGGGTTTGATAACCTTGATGTATGAAGCACATGTAAAGCACATGAAACAAAGAGGTCAACGCTTCAAAAATAGAGATTGAAAGTTAAAAATGATTTCATTTATTGCTCATTATATTTTTGGCTGCGTTTGAAAATTTAGGCGCATTTTTTATTTTAGAAATAGTTTTTTGTTTTTAAAAATAGAAAAGTAAAAAATTGTTCAATAATTTGTTTTTAAATAACTGCTTTTAAAAGCAAAAAATAGAAATATGTTCTTAAAAATAAAAAAAATTCTAGTTGTTTTCTTTTTTTATTTTACATTTTTGTTTGGAAAAACTGAGAAACATTTTTTCTCTGTTCGGTGATTTCTTCTCTATTTGAGGACTTGAGTTCTTGTCAAAACTTCAGTCCCATTATGCGATGTTTGGTATGGTGGAATTGGAAATGGAATTCATTTTCTATATTTGATATAGTGGAATTGGGGTGAAATTGGAAATGAAATTCAAGATGAGTAGAAATAAATTCTATGATGTAACCCATGAAATTATATTCGATTTAATAAAATTAATTTTTTAACCCCTCATTTTTATCTATATATCCATCTCCATCTTCATCTCCGTCGTAAATTCATCTCGGTTAAAGTTACTCAAGAGCGTAGAGTCATTATTCACAGGGAAGGATTTCCTCTATTCACGGCATAGGCTTTGACCTGCCTAGATTATATGATTTGATTGATTTAGGTGTTAGTTTTAGTCAAAAACCTTAATCTATTTCCATATATATATATGTACACACACAAACCATTTTGATTCTTGTTATAAGTCCATTTTAATTAAGAAAATTTTTTTGCTCCTAAATATAAATCCACTCAAAGGTTAGTAATGAATGTTTTTTTTTTTTCAATTTTAACCTTATTTAATTCTTATTGAAAAAAGAGAAAGGTGAGAGGTATGTGAGAATAATTTGTAAATGTAGAAAGAGAGAAATTTTTAACAAGGGCTAATTTGAAAAATTTTATTAATTTAAGTTATATTTAATAATGTCATTAACAATCCTTAGCATGTGACGACCAGTTAAAAAAGGGACTTGTCATAAAGATAAGAGAGATGTGTATTATAATATCTTTTCAAATATAAAACAATATCCAACCAAACATCAATGAATCATCTGTATATTCCATTAAATCAAATATTTTTTATTTGACAATTGAACGCTTTGATAAAACCTCAAAAAATTTGAAAATAAAACAATATCCACCCAAACATCAATGAATCATATGTAGATCATTGCTCAGACTCCATGAAAATATCAGTCCTAGGAGATACAGGCCATGCAGTGATGGATATGATGCAAGTGGTGGAGAAGGCAAAGAAAATGGAAAGAGTTGAAGAAGTGAGTTGGATAGCAGAGAGAGAGAGAGAGAGAGAGAGAGAGAGTAAATGAAATTGTCACTGTGGAGTAATATATTGACATGCATATCTCACCATCAACCAACCATATAAGCTTTGTGGTCCTTCTCATCATCTCTCCAAACACACAATTTAATGAGATCTCTCAAATTTTTCTTGCTCTCTGCCACTCAATTATTATATCCACCACTCCCATTCATTCTAAGCTTCCTCTTCTTCATCATTATCCCTTCCCTTCTTCTTCTTCTATCTGCACAAACTTTTACACACAGACACATATAATTTAATTTGATGGAGAGAGTTAGGAGGAGGAAGAATTCCTACATTTGTTTTAAAATTAAAGGGGCATGCAATATTACAATTGAAATCGAGCCGATCTCCAACTTACCGAGAGATTTCATGCCACTAGACTACAATATTGTTAGTAAAGACATCTTATTTTAGTTTGGTAGAATTTTTAATAAAAGAGATATGTATAATTTGAAAATATTCATAAATTCGATTTTTCAAGGTTTTTTCATTTAAGATGTAATTTGATACATACATACAAACATACATATGCATATACACGTACATACATACGCATGCATGCATGCATACCTGAAGTGTAATAAGGAGAACTTACACGAAAATATGTACTCCATTTGATCCCTAATATCATAACTAGATTAGGTGTTTACTTTGATTCTAAATATAAAACTTCAAGTCATGTTATTTCCCAAATTTATAGTTTTTGCTTCAAAGCATCCTTATATGTAGTTCCAATGCACATGATTAAAAAGGGTATTTCAAAAAAATCAATACACATTTATTACAAATAATTGACTTAACTAATTTTTCTTAGTATCCTTATATTAGTTATCTACCATGTTAAGGAGGGGAGACAATGGATTTTTTTTTTTGGTTATTTCAGAATCTTTGCTAAAGGGATTTGCATTTTCTGAAAGGATAAAGAGGTAAGAATATCTCATGCAGTTTGGGAAGTAAAAATTCTTTTGGATAAGCTCAAATGCAACAGTATTGTTTATTTGAAGAGTAAATTGCAGCATTAGATGTTTCAAATCAACAAAAAAAATATATATAAACCATGCTAACTGTACCACATGAAGAGATATATAAAAATTAATAATAACATATATATATTTCTAATATGTAATGATGAAAAATTTACAAGAAATATGGTATGATTACAATTTGATGAAGAAGTTGAAATTGAAGTGAAGAAAGATCATAGAAAAGCATTGGGAAAAAAAAGGCAGCCAAGAGGCTTCCATTATATGACCCACTAAGGTGTTCCATGTGAAGAATTGTTATCATCATGAAATTGAATAGTGATGGACCTCTGTTCCCCTATTTGTAGCCCAACCATTATTCTCGTTTGTCTATCTCATTTGGATTCGAATATCTGAATCAGAAACTTATTGTATTCAGGCCAAATTCTTTTAATTTACCTCAAATCTAAATGGAAAAAATTACTCCCCCACAATACAATAAATTAAATTTGAATTTCTACATTTAGTGCCCGACAATGCTTCCAGTAAGATTAAAAATTTTCTTTTAAAAAATGAAATCATACATAATTACCTCAAATTTTATACTTCCTCCTATCCTAAATATAAGAGTTAGTTGACTTTTGTTGGATGAATTAAAAAAGTTAAATACACTATTTAAAAATATTTATGTCTATCATTTTTCTTAAAATTAATTTACTTGACTGATAAACTAATATATAATGTAATTATATGCATAAATAAATACTTCTAAGTAGGGTATTTAACTTATCTAATCTTTTTCAATAATAAAAGGCAACTAGTTTTTATACTAATTACCGGAGGTAGTATTACGTATACATAACCTCTGAACTTTACAATGAAACCTTCTATACTCTTACATTTATGCCGATAACTCCCACACTAGTTTTGTTCACTACTTATTTGCTTTTGTGTTAAAGTTTAGAGGGTTTATATGCATGTAATTCAACACTCTCGAGAGGGTTATATACGTACAAAAATACAATTTAAGGTTATATGATTGATGGTTGTGGATTATTCATACAGGATTAAAAATTAAGGTGGGTTTATTATTAAATTTTAAAGGTAAATACTAAAAAAAAGGTTATTTGTACATAGTTCAACCTACTTTATGGGAGGTTTGTGTAACTTAATCAACAAAATTGGTGTATGCAATGAATAATGTGGCAGTATATTTGAATAATCAAGTCAGATGATAATGAAAGAATGTCAAATTTAATTTGAATAATGATGATAAGAATTAACATTACATCATTTGGTCAGGATTTGTGCACCAGCAATTTTTGCTAATATAATATTAAGCTCCCCTAATTTGAACTCAAGTCTTGCATAATTTATTTTTGCAAATTTGAGTAATGATGATATTGAATTATTTTCATAATAAAACATCAAGAGTTTTCAGTAACTGAGTTACAAGAAACCTAACATTGTTTAAGTAGATGCCAAATGTCACAGTCTAATCTAGAGATCACTAGAAATCACTCGTAAATACTTGTACATTCTTTAGCATTCTAGAATTCTCCATACACTTCTACACATGTATAAATATCTAGATATTTTAGCATAAATATCTATATATTTGGAGGAGAGCTCTGGAAGGCAAATATATACCGTTAGATCGAATCAATCTCCACAGTCCATTGAGGAGGTGGAGTAGTATAAATACCCCAAGGGGTTCATTTGTAACTACCAAGCATTCAAGCAATCTAAAGGCATTCTCCCAAACCCTCCATCTCTCTCTAGTTTCTCTCTCTAGACTTCCTTAGTTCTCACAATTAAGTTAAGTCTTTAAAGGCTTACTAGCAAATTCCAAGTTAAAGTTCCACCAAAGCTTGCTAGGCCGCACGATGCTATCATCAAATAAATACTTAGCCCGTGACACAAATGGTTTGTTTTGTTGGAGGACTTTTTTTTTTTTTTTTTTGCCAGATTTGTTGGAGGACTTGTCCCCAATTATGTTTGAAGTTCAAATAAGTTGGTAGTGTTAAATATTGAATGTTTAAGAAAATAAATCAAAGAATGAAATCATTTTGCAAGTAAAAATGTTTTCAAGCTTCTATATAGAAAGATAAGGACAAAATTTTGATCAAATTACTTATATCTATTAAATCAAATTCTCTAATTACCACTTGTTATTGTTAGTTGTTAAAATGTGTATATGCATTTGTAAATTTCCATATAAACATCTATAAATTTTTGTATGAGTTCTTATAATGTAAATTAGGATTTGTAAATTTTCATCTCAGTAATTGTTATTTTAGTTTCATAATTTGATATAATAAATATAAGCAATTTGATCTAAATTTTGCTCAAAAAAATTACTGCTCAGTAATAATTATAAAAATGTAATAATTATTACACGTTCTAATTTTTCTGCACAAGATAAAACTCTTAATGTCGGGTGGATAGAAAATTAAGAGAGATGTAGGGCGAAATGGAGGAGAAAATAGATTTCCCCAATTTGGTTGCAGAGGAAAGAGAAAAGTGGGAGTTAAAAATGGTTGAGTCCCATATATTTTTCTTCCCAATATTAGAGAGATTTTGGGGGAGAAAACTAGTTCTTTCAATTCAATTTTCCATTAGTCTTTTATTTAATGGTATTAATTTTTTATTTGAATTTATTTTTCACGACACTACTTAAAAAATGGATTAAAAATTAAAAGAGTAGTATTGTCATTATAACTATTATGCATTTTCTCTCCCCTCTTTTATCCACTCTATCTAAACACAAGGAGGGATAACATTATCTCTCCGCTTCTCTCCCCCTAATTTTCCCTCCATTGAAACCAAACTTGGTGTTAAGACGACAACAGTGGATGATGAGGTTTGCAAAGTATCATCTTTTCTACGAGAATGTGCATCCAATTTTTTTTTTTTTTGGTTGTGAAAGGAGAGAAGGGGGGGTGGAGTTGCAGAATTTGATATTTGGAGGCAGAACCATCTAGTTACAGCAAAATCTATGGGGCAGGAGGAGAAACCACCATTTGTCAATGATAGACCCAAGTAATGGAAGGAGACTTTTTTAGGTAAAAGAGTTACATTCCTAAAAAAAAAAAAAGAAATATCAAAGCATCACGTGGTTGACAGGAAAAGGGAACCAGGCTGCAAAATCAACTACATAAAATGAGAGAACAAGTAGAGGAAAGAATCACAGTCACGAGATTTATAGCATCTGTTTGTCTACGATTAAAGAAAAATAACAATTTTGCTTAATTAAATATAAGAGAGAGAGAGTTGGGTTTAAAAATGAGGGGAATGAGCTGAAAACAAGATACATCTAGATCTTAGCTTATGTTGATAAGCTAATGGACATAAGTGCCCTGAAGGTGTGTTGCACTAGTGCCAGAAGTTCATTCACCAATCCATGCCCAGTGAACAAAGCATTAGCAGAAGGGGGGAAAACTGGGAGTTCCCAACTGAGCTAACCAAAAATAGTTCTCCATGTCTGACTTCTAGATTTTGGCTTATAATGAAAGGAGTCTTCAGATTATATGGTGAATTGGGCAACTCCCTCACATTTCATGAACATTTAGTTTTAAAAGAGCCTGGTTAAACATGTAATCATATCATAGGTTGGGTTTCTCATTTTGGCTCTAAATTTGGTCACTTATGGAATTGTATGGAACGGAGAGCATCAGTGTTAACTACATGCAAAAACCATATTGAAAATTAAAGAATAAACTACTCCAATAAATACATCATAAGACTAAAACTATCCTAATAGAAACTACAATGATTAAGTTTGCCTAACCCACAGAATAAAACTACAATGCCACCCAGAGCTAAATATTGACAAGCCAACTAAGCATATACAATATGATACCTTAACAACCAGAGGAGAGTGCACAGGAGAGGAATTGACAGATAAGAAGGCTCACAGCAGATAGCTTCAGCAATCCCTGGCTTAACTGGAACACTTCATGGATGCTCTATAGGCCACGACATCACACGCTACATCCAGGATTGCACCTCTAAACATGGGCTCACGTCTGGAAGCAATTTTGAACGTTCCATCTTCCATGCATAGATGGGTATCTGTAGTGAACCCAAAAAGAAATTTCAATCAAAATACTCAAACCAAGACTACACATTACCCAAGAGGATCATCTTGAGTAGCTTCAGAATCTTCATCCATGGGATTATTATCTTGAGTGGCTTCAGAATCTTCATCCTCCTCAACAAGGTCATTACCTTTAGTTTCTCCATCAGATGCAGATCCACTTTTTGATTTGAGCATCAATGCTAGTGTTTCAGCAGCTTGAGTATCATGATCAGACCGAGTACTACCTTTTCCTATCTCTTGATCACAATCATTCGCAAAATGCTCCCTCAAATCAGGGGCAACAATGCCAATCATCTCACTAAGTGCTCGGAGTTCAGAATTCCATTTCGTAGCAGTAGCATCCGGAGTACTCTGACCTCAGCCACCGGAAGAATCGAATCATTCCCAGCACCTTCATTGTTGTCCCTGCTTCTTTGAGAATCATTTTCTCCATGCACAGAAGTAGCTGTGCTGCAAGCCCAGCTACCAGCAACCTCAGAAGCTACAAGATCCGCAGTTCTGATTGTCCCACCAGCTTCAGTGTCCTCGACAAAGGTCTTTTGTGTGTCCACGTGAGCTTCCTGACAAGTTTTTTGACCTTGCTCTTCAGTTTCTTGAACACTCACATCATCATCAAACTGCATGGTCTGCCCAACTAAAGCAGAATCTTTATTCAAATCAACTTTTCGATCACTATAATGAGCAGGACTTTGAGTTTCATGAACTCGCTCAGTGTCAACAGCATCTCCCTCCTTCAAGGTGCCAGCACCATCAATGTCAGAACCAAAGCCACCTTTGGCACCATGGTCTTCGTGATCTGCACTGGTGAATTCAGCCTCTTGTGTATTTTGGCATTCTTCACTTCTGATGTCACAATCATGCTTCTCGGTGACACTGGCTTCATTGCTAGATGTTTCAACCTGCTCTCCAATATGCTTCTGTGCGGAAGATGTTGATCCAGCCTTGGCAGAAATTTTACCATGGTATGCTGCAACTTCATTTCCTTGACCTGAGTTCCCACCAATGACTCCATCTATGTCAATAGAAGCATTCTCATAATTCTCTTCATCTTCTAAAGTTCTCTGCATCGATTTCAATTGCTCCTGTTGCTTGGCAAACAGTACTTGTATCTCCTCAGTTGTTGAATAAAATGCTCGTAATTGTGTTTCCCTGCAGAACAAGCAATACAACCTCAGTTTCTTTAATGAATCTAAATTTCAAAGTTTCAGCAACAAAATTATAAAATCTATGATCATGGTAAAGAACAAGACAAAATATAAATGTTGCCACAGATGTCCATCAACTCAGGACTTGACATCTAACATGTAGGTGGGAAAAACCTAACTGTCAGAAAGAAGTCTATGCAGTCTATAAGCAGGATTGATTCACAATATAAACTTCTGAGTTCTACCAAATTCATGTCATCCAATGATTAATAATTCCATTGCTCCAGAATCCTTACCGAAGCATGAGCTTTTCTCTGGCAGCTTTAAATCTTCGTCTCTCAAAATCAAGATCTCGTGCTGCAGCATTAATCTCAAGCTCAAGAACAGAAACCTTAGCCCAAGCTTCTTCTCGAGCTGCCTGCTACTGACAACAAAAACTATCTCAGCTTGAAAAGGGAACAATAGAAAGTAAGTTATCAAAGTATTTAAATGAAATAATATGATGCAATGCTGATCTGATTTATTGATTGAAGGAGTTGTACATATATAGAAGGGAGAAACCCTAACTGAATACTAGAATCCCTATATTCTAGGTAACAATAATCCCTATATCCTAGGTAATAATAATCCCTATATCCTAGGTAACAATAATCCCTATATCCTAGGTAACAATAATTCAAATTTTGAATTAAATAACTGAATACATAATTAATAAACACTAAATTATCTATTATGCTAGAAACCCCAATAAAGTAGGCATTCTCCAACACTCCCCCTCAAGCTGGTGAATAGATATTGATCATTCCCAGATTGCTTCTAAGGCCTTCAAATTTTCCTTGAGTGAACGACTTGGTCATGATGTCAGCTGTTTGTTTTTCTGATGAAATATGCGACAGATCTATCACCTTTGTTTCCAGTTTTTCTCTGATAAAAT
>JANTPZ010138645.1:0-11065 GCA_025593235.1 Vachellia pachyceras
GTTTATATAGATGCTTATGAATGGCAGAGAAGATGTAAAGTGAATTATTTCTAAGTGGGTGACCCAGACATCTCACATCAATATTATTAAAGAGAAACTTTAATTTACTCATGCTTTGGTGGGTGAGAGGATTTTTTGACCGAAGAGAAACACGGAAAAGAAGAAGGAAGATCCTACAAAAATACAATTGAAATTTAAAAAAGATAAATTAGAGTTCTAAATTTATCTAATATTAAATTAGGGATAATGACGAAATAGGGATTTCTAAACCTAAATAAAAAACAATATTAACCTGAGATGTTTTTAAAAAAACAGATGGAGAGAGGAAGACACGTACTTAAAAGTGAATTGAAGGAAAAGGAAGAAGGGCTTTTACTGCATTCGGTTTTATACCACCTCTATTGTGTTGAAGAGTATCGTCGAGTGGGGTCATTAGGTTGAGAGGAGTCAACATAGAGAGGGATCCGAATATGTAGAAAATAAATTTTTTATTCAAATGAGTTAAAAAGTTCGTTCAAATGAATTTAATAGTTGTTTGATAAAAGCCTTGAGTGTCAGAAAATGTGAATTTTATTTAAATAAAGAATAATAATTATTAGAATGAAACATAAAACCCAAAGTGCGATATCTCCCTAATTTATTATAATATTGAAGATATATATGTTTTTCATGGGGAACAAGAATTATTTCAATTAATGAATCATAAAATCCAAAGTATAATTATATTTTATTTAGAATTTAGAATATACTAAATAATTTATTTAATGTACATTGTACTTTATGAGAACCAAATTTTATTTAGAATATACTAAATAATTTTATTTAGAATTTAGAATACCTTAAAATTTATTTTTAAACTTTATCTTATTTAATGTACATTGTACTTTATGAGAACCAAATTTCCACAACAACTAGTGAAGGGTAAAATTGTAAAGCAGTAAAAAAATTCATGATGAGTTATATAGAGAGGGAGCATGAATGAGTAGCGAGATGAAGCTTTTTAGTCTTGAGCATCCTTGGACACACTTTTATAATTATTATGTGTTTCAACAATATCATGAGGAGGAAACCACATCTGAAGCTTCAAAGTCTTCCCACTCACCAGTCTTGACTATATTTCTTTAAATGGATACCAAATATTCTTTATCTGATTCTCTTTCACTTTTTCTTATTATTCACTCTTAATTCTTTCTGCAAGCAAAAGGCAAATTATCCACATGATCATATAGGAAAGGTGAAGGAACCAACTCGTTATCATCTTTTAATTTGACCTTTATGTGTAAATATATTGAGACATCACTCGCTTTTGTGATTATAACTGTTCACATTTCTCTTTAGTTTCACAGTAACTCTTCTTCCATTCCCACCACTCTGAAGAGTTATATTCAGGCATCATAAAGTTAAAAAGAAAACTGTTGAATAATTTTTAACATTCACAAGCTTTTTCGTAAAAGAAAACTGTTTGATCTGTTTTTTTCAATTAAAGTCACTTTATCGAGAACGTTTCACCTATTTGTCCATGGACCCATCAATAAATAATTACAGGATATGATGTAGGTTATCGACTTGACTTGAATCAGTCTCATTTGGTGGGCAGATAGAGAATTTTTTTTTTTTTGAGTGAACATGGAATTCAGTTAAACATTTGGAACAGTTCAACAACGATATTAAGTTACATGCAAAGGAAGAAAAATAGAAACTGTGAAAGGAGTTCATGAAAACTATATTGTTAATGACTCGTACAGGCAGTAACTATGAGAATCTCCTGGGCCTTGTAAGATTCACCGTGAACAATCTTTTGTTCCCAGCCTCCCACAACTTCCAGGTGAGGATACCAAAAGTGAGAGACCATCGGGCATAAAGTCTGCGAGGATCAGTGTTTTCTAACCACCAATCACTAATGGAGGTGGCCAGAAATCCTTGTACCTCAGCTGGTGGCAGTAGGTTCAACCAGCATGCTAGTGCCACAGGGCATCTTCGAAATAAGTTTCGGCAGCCAATCTCAAGCCAAGTGCCGAACATACGGAGAAGCACGAAAGAGAAGAAGAGGATACATTGGTGAAGAGAATATATTGATTGGAGATTGGTTTTGTTTATGAATTTAACTGATTAGGGAAAGATAATAATGAAATAGAGAATGACAATAATGAAATGTGGAATGATAATAATAGAAATTGATTTTTAAAGCTCATTCGAATGAACTATATGATTGATTCGAGGGAAGTCCCCATCTTTTAAATATTCTAATGAACTTTCTAAGTGGGTATTGAAATTTTTGGAAGTTTATTAGAGTGAATTCTATAACTTGTTCAAATTTACTTTTTTGATACTAACAGAATATGGAGTAGAAAATAATAAGAATGGGGATTAGTTTTACAAAAAAAAAAAGCTTTTTCGAATTAACTATGTAACTCATTTGAACGAAGTCCTCATCTTTTGAACGAATGAACATTCGAGATAAGTATTGAAAATTTTGAAAGCTCATTCAAATGACAATGTTTTATAAGTAACTTCTCGTAATTATATTTATAAATAACTTCCAACAAATTTTATCGGAATCAAGAAAAATCTTAACCTCACTAAATTTTCTTTAAAATTTAATAACCTTCTATCTTTACACCTACTTAACAAATACTTAACACTGATAAATTAAAAATGTGTTCTTTTGCCGCTAATAATAATATTCTAGTAGGTTTAACCACTTGTATGACAGTTTTGAGAAATAAGTGCATAGTCGATTGCCACAAAACTATTTTTGTACCAATTTGTATAAACACTAGCTGCCAAATCAATTGTTACCGATTAAAACCTTTACAAATCACCCAAAATAACCATTACATATCCGTTGGATAATAATTCTTTGTAGAATGTGTTTAGAGTGGTCACTTATTTAATTTTCGAGAGAGATGTTGACCCCACAAGACAAATTAAGAACAAAAAAGATATTTGAGAGAAAAAAGATGATTAAACGGGCGTGAGGATAACATCAAGCATGCTTGACAGCAAGACACGCACCAAGATATGCATATCAAAACTTTTCATGTTGGATGGTTCAATTATTTACTAATGATTTGGCAAAAATGAATAAGAATAATATAAATAATTCTCTCTCTAGTCTTGAACATAGAATTATAATTTTAAATATAAGCTATTTATAACAAATTTATATATACCAATAAAAATAATTAAGTGTTAGATTGGTCATCAAAATTTAATGATTTTTAATATTATATTTATTAACTACAGTAATTCTAACATCATATTAATTTGAACGATCTCTCACATCTTATATATGGTTACATACGAAAAAATATTTAATTCTACTTAAAAATTAAATATCTTAAAAAAAGAATGAACAATACTAGAGAAAAGCCCTACAACAAGGATCCGAGTAGTATGCCATCATTATTATAATCACCTTATTATATAAAGTTGAGTAACTTTGTTGAAGATTATATTTAGCGAAAAAGGAAATGGAGAATGCCTTAATTGAGTGGACCAACATCCGTGATTTTCTTGCGGAGATATGTCCAATAAGATGACAAAAATTTGATGATTTTTGTTTAAAAAAACACACACACAATAGTAACTATGTATAACAAGATGGGCTTACCTTTAAATATATTGACTAATCATCATTTATTATTCATATTATCCATAACACTTCTGAATAATGTGTTCTCTGTTGATAAGATTTGCTATGTAGAATAATGTTATGCTCAGCTCACATCTAGTTAAAATAATTAAAGAATAATAATTCAGTGGACAACAATGACTCAAACATAGTTGTTTCTAGTACAAGGACATATGTTATTAGTAAAAAAAAAAAAGCAGACGTGATAATGTGTCAAATATTGTATGACATAAAAACCAGGAAAGTCTAAAGTTTGGTATTCATATAGAGAGAGAGTGAGTGAAAGAGAGAAAGGATGAGCATGAAGTGAGGTGGGGCATTATATTGTTTGTATCTCTTCATGCTCATCCTTTTCAAAATTATTATAATGCATCTCTCGTGTAACAACCAAATTTAGTACTACATATCTACTAATAGTGCATTTTACTGACATTCACCAAACTCTAAACAAAACACAAGGAAGAAGATGTTTCTACAACCAAACCTGACCTAAGAAATCCTCGAAAAAGGCTTGAGGAAGATCCTTTGAAGTTATATATCAACCCGCATATGACACTTCCATTTTAGCTAGTAATTAACCTAATATAATTCGAAGATGCTATGCTCCATTACAAGTAATTAAGGTTTCTTAATGCATCTAGTAATTATTATAATGCATCTAGTAATTAAACTAATATAATTCAAAGTTGCTACTCTCCATTACAAGTAATTAAGGTTTCTTATAGCCTCCATCAAGGTCGAGGACCAATCTAACAACTCGACAAAAGTTGAAGATTGTGAATACGAGGATAGCAGTTGCGATCAAAGTTGAACTTGCTCTCCAAGCATCTCTGAAGTAAACTAACCTCAGCGCAGCCATAGTACTGTTCCATTGCCTCTGATAATGTTCATTCAGATCATTTATAAGATTCATATAACATGTCTTGTCTGCTACAACATGTTTGCAGAGACCATTCACCAATGTTGCTACTTCCCTGTCGCTTCCGAGTTCATGAATGATCACTTCCTTCTCAATCAGCAACTCGACATCGTCTTTGGTGTGAATGAGAGAGTCAATGAATGAGACGTAGTTGTAGATATAAGGTTCATTCGGGTAATGACACAGCTCAAAGGCAATGAGATTCCTTAGGACACATTCTGTTCTGTAGTCTACTTTTAACTCTGGGATTGGAAGTCTTTATTTTTTCACCTTCCATGTTTTCTCCGAATTTTTCTTGTGGATAGCATTAGTATTATAAACTAATTTTTAAGGTGGTAGTCCTAAACATCAATAGTAAATGGTAGTCCTGTTCAAATTTAACACAATCAAATAATCATGTAAAAAAGTTTTCATGGTATTCAACACTTTAAAATTATTGCTTAATTACATTTAACATTTTAAATTTCATGCGGTCATTGTGAGAAAATACTTGATATTTGAATTACAAAAATTTATTCCAAGGATCAAAGCCTGTTGATAATTTCATGATCGCTTTGGGAGCGCATGGGTGTGCTTCTACAGGGATTTGGACCCCTAGTGATTTGGTCACATCTTTTGAGATAAAAAAGCAAATATATATATATATATATATATATAAATGGCAAAAAAAAAAGCAAAAATATAAAAATAAAAATAATGAAAAACAATGCCATTATTTATCAACACCTGATTAGCAAAGGCGCAGCGCAAAGCACTGATGGTATCACTTTATCTGCATCCCATGTGCCGTTCTTATGATCTTTGTACGTGCTTCACACTAGTTTATAAATTACTGATATTTCTTAGATTGAATTTGTTAGTAAATAAATTATATTATATTAATAAGTGATTATACATAATCGGAATAAAACTTTAGTCAAGTTGCTTACATTCATTAGGTCATGTTTTTAAATCAAATTTCATGGTGTGAATTTTATTTAAAATAAAAATTCACATTCATAACATTTGAAAATTTTGTAATAAAAGC
Organism: Vachellia pachyceras; assembly: GCA_025593235.1. Taxonomy (NCBI): domain Eukaryota; kingdom Viridiplantae; phylum Streptophyta; class Magnoliopsida; order Fabales; family Fabaceae; genus Vachellia; species Vachellia pachyceras. Next base: position 5,581 of record JANTPZ010138645.1, read on the forward strand.
AACGCATGGCAAAGGTGACCGAAGTCTTTGGCAAAAATATATGTTTAGACGACGTGATTTAATGGATGTAAATAGATATACTCTTTTTTAATCTCAAATTAAATTAGTTCAAACTAATTGACATGTATCAATAAGTATAAAACAGTTTATCAGAAAATTAAATTTTTCATAAAATTCAGACGATTAACTACATTACACTTTATCATTATATGAATTTTTATTCTTTCTCACTATTCTTTTTAAATATAAACATATCTAAAAATAATACAACGAAGGCATTATTGTGCACATATATACAAGGTTATGATCAAACACACGTAATGGATAGGATTTACACTATCGGAAAAATATAATTTAACAACGGAAAAATATATCGCTAAATAGTATTTTTCTGGTAGTGTTAGAATTTAGGGTTTACTGTGCAGTTCACACATATCCTTTGGACTTGTATTCCAATGTACTGTAAATATAGAATGAATGAGGAGCCAGCTGCAGTAGCATTGAGGCTTGAGCACTGTTGGACTCTAACTCTGATATTTATCTGAATTAACATAATGTTAATGTAAGATCCTTTGGTTTCCAAAACAGACAAATGTTGATGTAACATGTAGGCACCTAGACAGACACACTTAACTGTAAAGTTACAATTTTTAACATGTTGAGCCTCTGTTTAAATTAGTTGCTAATTTTTTAATATGATTTACCGTTTACAAGGTAATTATGTAAAATGAATTTTTTTGATTCGCATGAACATACTTTCATTTCATAATGTTATTGCAAACAGTAAAAGTATTATCTCCAATTTTATGGTATCTTTATTTTTTCCCCTCCCATGTTTTCCCTAAATTTTTCTTGCGGATAGCATTAATATTATAAACTAAATTTTAATGTGAAGTATTTTGTCAATATCAATGAGCCTGTAAAATTTAAAATTTTAAGTGTAATTGAATACATATTTTAAAGTGTTGAATTCCATAAAAACTTTTTCATACGATTTTGACCATTATTAAACTTAATTAAAAGTAGCCCTTTTAAGAATATTCTTTTACGAGTTCGAACTTAAAACTTGATATTTGATGGTAAAAAAAAGTTAATCCTATGCTTGGATGGAGAGAAAATGAGGGAGGAAAGAAAATTTGGAGAGAAAATGAGGGAAGAAATGAGTTTTCCCCTGCTTGGATAGGAGAGAAAAAGATAGAGGAAAGAAAAGTTGGAGAGAAAATGGGGTGTGCGTCCCACCACATTTTCTCCACAACTTTTCTCTCCACACATGGAGAGAAAATGGAGAGAAAACTCTTTTTCCTTATCTACCCACATGCTCTTTTATTACTTTTTCATTGTAACTAATTAAGTTTAACATATAACTTTTTATTAAATTCTGTCTATGACTTTCTTTTTTAAAAAGAATAAGATTTAAGATATATTATAATATCTAATTTATTTTTTAATTGCTTACTAAAACCTCACAACCTTAAAAAATATGATATATCCTTATCTAAGTTATTTTATTTTGAAATATAATAACCCGAAAAGATATCTTTAATAAATAATTTAATTTTAAATTATTTAATGATATTAATGTTAATATAATTTTTTTATTATCATATCTAATTTGACATTATACTTTATATATTTTAAGGATACTTTACTTATTACTATTTATTAAAAGATTTTTATTTAAAGATATTTTAGTCATTCAACCATTTGCCCATTTTCTTTCCTCTCTGTTTTCTTTCACCCATCCAAACAGGATGTGTGATAACATTTTCTCTCCACTTTTCTCTTCTCTCCATTTTCTCTCTTCCCATTTTCTTTCATCTCAACTTTTCTTCCCATCCAAGCAGAGCCTAAAAGTTGATATTTGAATTGCAAAATTTATTCCAAGGATCAAAGCCTGTTGATAATTTAATGATCTCTTTCGGAGCGCATGGTTGTGCTTCTCTGCGGATTTGGACCCCTAGTGATTTGGACACATCTTTTGAGATAAAAAAGCAAAAATATAAAAATAAAAATAATGAAAAACAATGCCATTATTTATCAACACCGCCGATTAGCAAAGGCGCAAAGCACTGATGTTATCACTTTCTCTGCATCCCATGAGCCGTTCTTATCATTTTTGAAATTTTTTATAAATTACTGATATAACTTCTTAGAATTGAATTTGTTAGTAAATAGATTATATTATATTAATAAGTGATTATATATAGTCAAAATAAAAATTTAATCAAATTGTTTATATTCATTAGGTCAGGTTCTTAAATCAAATTTATCACGTGAACTTTATTTAAAATAAAAATTCAAATCATAAAGTTTGAAAATTTTGTAATAAAAGCAACGCATGGCAAAGGTGACTGAAGCCTTTGGCAAAAAAATATGTTTAGACAACATCACTTAATGTATATAAATAAATGTACTCCTTTTCAATCTCAAATTAAATTAGTTCTAACTAATTGACATGTATCAATAAATATAAAATAGTTTATCAGAACATTAAATTTTTCATTATAAAATAGTTTATCAAACATTAAATTTTTCATAAAATTCAAACGATTTTGGATGCTACTCTTATTAACTACATTACACTTCATCATTATATTAATTTTTACTCTTTCTCACTACTCTTTTTACACATAAACATATCTAAAAATAATACAACGAAGGCATTATTGTGCATATATATATACACACACACAAGGTTATGATCAAACACGCGTAATGGATAGGATTTAGAGTTTACTGTGCAATTCACACATATCCTTTGGATTTGTATTCCAATGTACTGTAAATATAATATGAAAGAGGAGCCAGCTGTAGCATTGAGGCTTGAGCACTGTTGGACTCTAACTCTGATATTTATCTAAATTAACACATTTTTAATGTAAGATCTTTTGGTTTTCCAAAACAAACAACTGATGATGTAACATGCAGCCACCTGGATAGGCACACTTAACTGTAAAGTTACAATTTTAATGTGCTTCACTGCCCTCATTTCTGATGCAAGAAATAGTGTCAACAATCTCATGAGAAGGAAACCACATCTCAATCTTCCAGGTGTCCCATTCACCCGACTTGATCTTTAAATGTGTACCAAATATTCTTCTTTTCGATAAAACCACAATTATTATTAAAAAGAGAGATAATTAATAATTTGATCGTGTGGTTTTAACAAAGTTGTAACTTAATTAATACATTTTGACTTTGTGCAACTCAGTTACTGTACTTTTGACTTGCTTATAATTCAACCCCTATAATTAAGGTTAGTGACTAAATTATAGAATGATTCAAACTATAGCAACTGCATTGCAGTTAATCAAAATCGATCAGGGACTGAATTGTATTCAAGTCAAAATTGTATAGACTAGGTTACACTTAGTCAAAATATAGGAATTGAATTACAATCGAGTCAAAACTATAATCAAAGTATCTATTTGAATTGGTAATATAAACAACTTTTTAAATGTGATTTATGATATATAAGGTAAATATGTGAGATGATTTTTATCTCGACTTATGTAAACATATCAAATCAAAATATTACATGAGATGTTTTGAGAATTTTGCTTCTTACTTGCATAAATTCCTCATTAGTACTTTTACGCTGGTTATTTTGTTCAGCTTGGTTAGTTTCAATTAATGTAGTTCGTTTTAATTAAGTCTATTCTCTTATTTTTATCCAACATTACCTTTGTGAGATGACATCTCATTCTCTTCTATACCTTTTCCTATTTCATCTTCATTTTTCCTGCAAAGGCAAATTATCCGCATGATCATATAGGAAAGGTGAAAGAACCAACCCATCATCATTAATTATAATTTCACTTTTATGAAAAAAATTGAAACATTATGCATCATCACTTTTGTTTATTTTGAAAGTAACTTTTCTTCTGCTCTCCCACTTCTGAAGAATTACATATAAATGGGTGTGAGGACAACATCAAGCATTATGTGTGTACCAAAACTTTCAGACGTTGGAGGAAAATAAGGCAAGAGAAAAGAAAAATAAAAGGAACAAAAAGAAATAGAAATTGAAAAAATATGTATTTTAATTATGGTATAATAGTTAATTATATATTTTAAGGTCTTTCAAAATAAGATTTTAATGGTAGTTTACTTTAATTATTTTGTCACGTGGCCTTTTAGTGTAAATTAAATTCTCCAACAATATATAACAAAGTTTTCAGCTTCAATAATTTTTTATAATATGCATATATGATGATTCTAATGTATAATGGGTAACATCCTGAAATTAAGACTTAATTGAGAGAGCTACAAGGACTTGTTATGGGTTTAAAAATATGCACAAAAGCTGAAACTGGTTAAAAGTACAGGAACTAGTATTAAAATCAAGGGTCAATTTAAATTATAATGGTCAAATTAAAACCAATGTTAATGTAACCCTTAAGATATTTTTATGTAGAATATTATAATTTGTTTTAATGATTATAACCCGGATTCATGTGGCAAATGGTTGTTAGCACTGAGCAGAGAGGAGACTAGTGTCAAAAAGCAATATATATATATATATATTTCTAAAGATGTAATAATTATTGGAAAACTTTAAAGTGACAGATTAATATAGTAATATAACAACCAAGAAAGTCCAAATTCTGGCATTCATGTCCTGGTGGTCACATGGCAAAGTAGAAAAAGATAAAGAGAGTTGGTGAAAGGGATGAGCATGAGGTGATTATGAAGTGGGGCATTGTATTATTTGTATCATTGACTTTAAGTTGAATGGTATAATCAATTCATATTTTCTCAAAAAGAGAAAGCTACATGTTAAATGACATTTCATGAAATAAATAAGATGGTAAGGATAATGAGGGTGCCAAGAAATTAAGGGTCCTTTCCTTTTCTTTTCTTTTTAATAATATGTATAATAATATTTCTAAAACTATTATTTGAAATTTTCCATTCTTTAATGTATGATCACCTTAACACATCATGTGATCCATGCATGTGGGAGTTTGAGTGGTCTAAGAGAGATATTTATGTTTTGCACTAATTTAATTTAAGGTCATTTCTGTATTTTTTTTGTTTGGTCGATATTTAATTTCTTTCTTGTTGATGTGATTCATTAATTAGTTTTTACTAATGGGGTTGAGTCTAGCCAGAAAGATTAATCTGTTACAATAATATGGTGAACTAAGTTTAAATTAAAAGTGGAAGATGTGTTCATATTTAATATCTGACAATATCTCGAATAAGATTGTCAACAAGAAGTGGATACCTATATTTTAACAGATAATATAACTAGTTTTTCTATATAATAGTTGTGTCAACACACGCCAGTTTTCTGCAATAGTGATTTCATTTTTTCTAGGAAATAAATTGTATCTCTAAAATGGAAAATAACAAGCTCCATAACAATTAAAAGCATCTCCATGCTTAACAAATTAAACCAACTCAATCATAGTTTGAAAAATAAAGAATGAAAAGTAGGAAAAAGGAAAGAGAATAAAGAAAAAGTAGAAAAGAGAAAAAA
>JANTPZ010138646.1:0-10226 GCA_025593235.1 Vachellia pachyceras
ACAGGAATTTCCACAGAAGAGAAGTTCAGACCGAGGTTGTCTGTGAGTACTCCCCTCCTAATTCCGCTCGCTAAAAAGCTTTAAAGGCCTTTTAACCCCTCCCGAAAACACCACACCACAAAATTACATACACTATATATTGTTGCCAAGGGTTTTGATTGGATTTGTGCTTTCGAATTAACTGATTGATTATGATGAACCTTTTCTTTGGGTTCTTTGTAAGAGTGGATTGATTTACCAAACAGGTCAGAGACATTGATTCATGTTCGACAGAAGATTTAAACCCTCTCATCCGGGTTTCTGTTTCTTTGAATGTTAATTATTATTATTATTATTTAAGCTGTGTCTCTCTCTTGTTCTTTCTCGCTTGTCTTCTCCCTTCTTCTTCTTATTCTTCTTCACTTACACTTAGTCAGAAACGGAATCATATCAGATTATCAGAGTGAGAGAGTAGTTAATTAATTAATTAATTCCATGACACTGATAATTAAAAAAACATCTTTCTATATACTTAAAACTGAGCTATCTGAATATTATATTGGTTTTGCAGTTTATATTTATCAGAAAATGAAGTGGTAGGGCACAGAAACTATCCTGTACTGTGTGTTGGTTAATTTATTATTCTCCATTTAAATTAATGTGAGCTGTCTGATTCTGCTTGGGACTATGTGCATTAATGCTCTTTGATTGGTGAATTATATATGTATAGAGAGAGAGAGGAGAGCATTATGCAACCAAGTTCGGTCAAGTTATATGGCTATGCAATTAGCCCTCTATGAAATGTCACAAACGCGCGCGCGCGCACACACACTCTACATAAACAATTTGTCCATCTGTACTTAGGTTGAAGACTTGATCAATAGTTCTTGACTATTCCAAGTCTTTTCTTTATGATTCTCTTCTTCCTATGATTTATCTCACATTCCCGAGTCAACAACTTCAGGCATTTAGGAATTTGAGGCCTATCGTATGTACACACATACAAAATAATGTCACAGAAGATTTCTTACTTATCCCAATCATCCTTTCAATAACATTATTATAGAAAGCCAGGTAGGGTTAGATATAGCTTGTTGTTCCTTCCATAATTTTTCTTTTACTAACTGGATTTTCCCCCTCTCTTCAATGGCAAGAAAACAAGTTGGGGCCTATATAGATGTGATGAATATAATTATCCTTGTCCCAATCATTTAGCATTTGAAATATTATAACTCCTGGAAGGCCCACCTGTATCCAATCATGTAAAGGATATGTCATTTAAATACTACCGCATATCATATATTAACTGTAAGTATGGTTGACTAATAAAGATTATATATGAAACAGAGTTAATATGTAGTGGACAAGTGACCGACTTTCTTTTTGGTGGTGTGGTCAGTGGCATTGCTGAATTAAAATAACTATTGAAAGAAAAATTCAATTAATTCAACAAATTAAAGAAGGAAAGAAAACAAACCATATGTTAAAAAGTGGCGTGCTGCCCTTTCATCTTTGGCCTTTTCTTCTCGTGGACCATGGACTCTTTTGTTTATAATTCGCTTTGTTACTTGTGCTATATAAATTAATACACACAACTTTCATACTGATTATGAATGCAAGCCAGAGTGACCTTAAAGTACGTACTCTAAAATGCAGATTTTGCTCCATTAGGAAGCCTGTAGGGAAAAACATTTTTAATTGGTTGTTGTAGAATGCTGAGAAATTCATGTGATTTGTTTACAACTCCAAGAGGGTCGTGCAGGTTTTAGTATGGGAGAAATATTATTTCTAAAAGTTTCTTCCCGATACATATAAACTTTGGAGTTCAATCCCCAACATATTGAAAGCGAAAAGACAAGGAAAAAGCTACATCAGGTTCTGAGTGTGTGCATATATTATAATTATGGAATCTAGGGTCAGAGATATTCGAAATGCAATGTGTGTTATTGTTTGGAAAATGGACCTACTCATGTTGCTCCGTAGCCATTTAAAGGTATGAATTTAAAGAAATAACCAAGAAAAGAAAATTAAGAATTTTACACCCCCTTTCCTTCTCCTATATGTCTCTCAACTTATATATTGCGTGCTGCGATAAGATCATAACCTGGGATTAAGCTAAAGAGTACCTACATGCATTGTGCTGTTTTATATATGTACTTGAGTAACTTTGAGAGGAAGATTTAGAACTGCTCTCTCTGTCTCTCTGTGAGTACATGTATATGGCAATCACTAATTAGTTTGTGACAGAGAGTTCCATGAGGGTATCGTAATGGAAGGGGGACCCTCTTGTGTGCAAAAGAAACTGATGATGGATGCACGTGAGACGCCATTATTATATATATATATATATATATAAGTCTGTTCCATGCGTCTAGGGAAAAGGAAATGTGATTACTTATCTGAAATTCAGGCTACTTTGTATGGCACTACTTTCTCAAGGAAAGCCTTAAAATCAAATCCCAGCATATCTATTTACATGAAAGAAGCAATAATGACGATAACCAATATATATCCCAGTATTCAGTGTTGAAGAACGAGTTTATTCTATGTTTGGATCATAGAACTTGTTTGTTTTGAGGTATAGGACTAGAAAGGAAGGAAGGAAACCTTTGACTGACTGTGTCTGCATATTTAATAAAGCAGCTGCAAAACACACATGCAGACCTGCTAAACTTGTTCTACCATGCAAATGATGATGAGAAAAAATTGGTGTTTCGAAGTAGAAGAAAAAGGAATCGGAATGTATAGTGACTGACTGTTTAGCATAATGAGAATGGGGACCCTCCTTTTGAAGAGTGTCTCTCTCACAATCCGGATTCATTCAACCTAATTTTGTTTGATTCTCTCTCATCAGCTGCTGCTGTACGGAGATCCCGTTATCATTACTTCCCTTCTTATTATTACTTGTATAAATAGCGATCCATACGGCTAGCTAGTGTAAGCCAGAAACTGCAAAATGCTTTAGCCTTTCATTTATGAGAGGCAATTTAGTTAGGAAGAGCAATAATACATACACAGTACGGACCTTTTGGACCTGGTTTAGGGCCTCTTTTTTGCTGTGTTGTTGGCGTCATCGCGGTCCTACACCTAGCCCTCTCTTTCTATATATACATGTACATGCATGCTTGCTCAAATCAGTAAAAGATTAATAATACTGAGAAAAACCAGCAAGAGAAGTTTCATTTCATGTCAGCTAGCTAGTTACTGTGAAGATCAACGTGAATAAATGTATGTTGGGAAAGTAGCTTTGAGGGGTTCAATTCCCTTCTCACTGGGCACCGAGGCACATGATCTTGACCTCTATATCACATGGACTTGCTCACGAAGGAGCCAAACCAAAATGTACCGTCCAACTAGGGCCACCTCATTTACACGTCACCTTGTCTTGGATGTATATGATCTGGGACACTTTGACAATCCATCAATCACACGATACCCTCACTATATATAGCATCAATTTTCTTCTTTCCTCTCATTTGTATGGGTGCATTTTTTAAAACTTGATTCAGTAATTATTGATTCAAGCACCTGTTTGTTTCCAGTTCACTCTTATCCTTCGGTTTCCAAATCTTAGTTGCTTTCTGCACATTAATGCATGATTCCATAGGCAGCTTCTTACTGACCAAAAACTTCCATAACCAAACTTAGTCCTATTTTATATAGCCATGTACACATGCCTATTAACATATTCTAACTTCCATTTCATGTAGTTGGATAACTAATTCGTACGTAGAGATAAAAAAACTGTTTACATAGTTTTTTTGCAAGAAAATATGTTTCAATTTTCATGATCGAAATAAACCTTCTAACTAGCTACAGTATTTTTTTTTTCCAATAGTAGAGGGATTACATTTTAGTGATGAAGGGATTACATTAATATCTATTTATCAATAGAAACCAATAAAAAGTCGCCTTGTTTACAGCTATAAACATCGTGATTTCAATCTCTGCATAACATTTATTCGTTACTTTTGCTTTGCGATTGGTCTTTCAAATTCTAATAGCCGATAAATGGTTTCTAAAGACGCAAATTATAAACATATTATTTATTTTGGTTTGTTGGGACATTGGATCAGACTTTCAGAGTTTGTCATCTTTTTATAAACTGGTGATAAAAAAACAATGGACAAGAACGAATCATATTTCAAACGCTAGCTAACTCGTACACTTTTAAAATGCTTAATCTCTAAAGTGAATTTATGAAACTGGGAATTAATTTATTGATAATATTTTATATTCAATTCATTACTTAACAAAATTATGCCCACCATTGTTGTAGAATTTTACAGGGTTCAAATTCTATTCCTCCTGACACTACTCAGCCAGACATATTTTATGTATAGGTAGATGAAATCCGGATAAATAAATTCCACAGTTTAGAATTTGTAAATGTATAGATATTCACTACCAGAAAAATGTTATTAAACGGCTATTTTCCGTCGCTGAATGGAAATTTTTTGATGGAAAATAGTCATTTAGCGATGGATTTTTTGTCGCCAAATGTCATTTTTTATAGTGGTTATAAATTTAAATATGTTTATATTATATAGGTACTATTATAATTTTATTTTCTTCTATTAATCGTTGTTGCATGCCATAATTACGTCACGAAGTGGTTAACAACTTTTTCCCTTGCACTTTTCAACTGGACAATGCCACAAGGATAACTAATTAACTGTGGAATGAAGCAAAGTGATTTTATCTCGATGAAGTAACAATTGTGTCCGTATGAAATCACAATGCGAAAATTTCGGTAGAATGTCGTTTAATGATTATCCAACATTATAAATGATGCCGTTTTAATCACCTAGGAACAAGAAGCTTGGATTAGGTGGGACCTTCTTCTTTTTTGAAGTCATAATTTTTGGGTCCGTTACGTTCAACCCCACCATATATTCCACTCTGCCGCTTTATTATCTTAAATATATAAGTCCACTTAGAGCTTAATCACGCGTAATTTTTAGTTCTAATTGGGATTGATAAAAGATGAGAGAGTGATGAGAATTATTTGCAAAGGTAAAGAAAGAGAGAGATTAACAATCTTAAAAAACGTTTTCAATTTAAAAGCATATTTGATTACTTAACTGTCATTCTTTAGCAGGCAAGAATTGATTAAAATAGGCTTATTTCACGAACTAGAGTGGTGTGTGCATATACTTCATTTAGTCCACATCTATAAGTCACTTTCAATCACAAAAAAAAAACAATTAACTCATTAAATTTGTCATAAATTGAATTATTTTCACATTTATTCCTATTAATACGGTTTTGAAAAGAAAAATGTAAGGAAACACGTTTAGGTATTAATTACAGGAGTGGCATACCTAAATGAGTATATACACTGATGTTATGGACCAAAAACTCATTCCAGAATAGCATTGATATTACTGGCAGGATGGAGTATATAATGGCACGAAATTAAACAAGATGTAGTCTGATCCTTTTTGTTGCCAGAGCTAAAATTAAGCAAGAAGCTCAACATTTTTATTTCTTAAATAAAATCAACGTTCCATTTACGAATGGTGAAAGAGTTTTTTTTTTTAAAGTACATTTGATTATATCATATTTAAGTATTATCTTGCTCAACTGAAAATGACTCTCTGATATAAATACGGTGAAAGAGTTCTCAATAGGAGTGAGAGTGAAAAGGGAGGATGGAAGTTAAGTTTGTAACATGGTTGCCCATCTTAATGACTGGCGGGGCCCCGATATTTGAAAGCTTATGTAAAGGGGTTGACTCATCAGGACCGAGTTGACCTAACCTCATTCCCAACTCTCAAAATACCCCCAGTTAATACATGAAGTGTTAGAATTAACGTTAACGTTGTTAAAATTGCTCATGTGATGACGTTGACACAAATTTTTTTTAACACCTGTGATTAGATATAATCAATGCTTATATAAACGGATTGAATATACTTGTAGTCCCTATAATTTGTCCTAATTTAGATTTTGATCTATGAAGTTTAAAAGTTGTAGTTTTAACCATCAAGTTTGTTCCATAAAAAACTGTTAATCTTTATAGTTTTAAAAGGATTTAAACCAGATATTAATATTGTTAATTTTTCTTATGGGTCATAGATTATATTGATTATGATGAAATAACTCAGTAGCTCAAAAATCACTATTAATAAATAACTAATTCCACTGAATTCGTTATCATAAAACTCAACGATTACAGCTTTGTTGTTCAACACTAGATTTTGATTTAGCTCTTCGAAAATGAACATCTACTCTAATAATTACAAAATATATTGGTTGGTTAAATTAGATGTCAATGCTGTTAAAATCGTTGACGTGACATTGATGCCAATTTTTTACTAACGTTACCTGATGACTAGATATGGCCAGTACTTACATGGATTGGTTAAATATACTTTTAATCCATATAATTTGCTCTTATTTATGTTTTAGTCCTTAAGGTTTAAAAGTTGTAGTTTTAACCATTAAGTTTACTCTATTGAAAATTGCTAATCCAATGAATTCCGTCATGATATACTCAACAATTACACCTTCTTGATTAACACTAGGTTTTGATTTAGCCATTCGGAAAGGAACAACCACTTTAATAATTTCATCTCCGTGTCAAGATACCTGATCAAACCATAGTTGAAATTGAGATCTCGTTCAAAGATAAATATATTAAATATATGAAATTTCTTTTTGTGTATTGTATGGACGATCTGATCCGTAAGGACCATATCCCACAGGTTTGATCCTGTATAACTTATCCATTTTCTCATTGAGAAAAAAAGTACGAAGTAGATAAGATTATTTTTCATATTTTTTTATTATATATCTTGACATAAAGATGAAATTGTTAGAGCGAATGCTCATTTTCAAAGGGCAAAATCAAAATATAATGTCAAACAAGTAGGTGTAATTGTTGAGTTGAATGATGATAAACTTAATGGAGTCGGTTATTTATTAAGATTGGAATGTAAGATTTTTTTGTTATCAATCAATCTCACCATAATTAATAGAGCCAGTGATGCATAAGCAAAATTAACAGTATTAATATCTGGTTTAAGTTCTTTTAAAACCGTGGGAATTAACAGTTTTCGATAGAGTAACCTTGAGAAACAAAAACCACAGCATTTTAACTTCAGGGACCAAAACCTAAGTGAGGACAAACTATAAGAACTAAAAGTATGTTCAGTTAGTTCATGTAAGTATCGATAATATCCAGCCATCATGCCACATCGGCAAAAATAACGACGTTAATGACACATTAGGAATTTTAAGGGTGCTAACATCTTATTTAGGTCTTTTTGAAATTATAGAGGTTGACAGCTTCAGACGGACTAAACATTATAGACCAAAAACTAAACTTTAAAACTAAAGGAATCAAAACCCAAAGTAAGGAAAACCATGAGGACCAAAAGTTAGTTTAACCCTAAGAATATTAAAGAAACTAAATACATTTCTTTAAAATATTTATTTATTATTTTTTAAAAATAATTTATCTTATTGATAAATTGATATGCAGTGGAATGGCACTAATAAGTTATTTTAAATAATCTATTCAGCTGCTTTAAACACATGTACATATATGCACACTCGCGTATAGGTATCAGAATTGGTTGATTTCTTTTTTTGGTAAAAAACATCCGGTATCCTAGGTTCATTGCCCGTCCCAAACTAATCCAGACCCTCGCGATGAGACCTTACAGTGGTAGCGAGGTACCGATGGGACAACCTCTTTGAGATTGCGTTAATTATTACGGATATCACTCCCTAAAGTTCGAACCCTCACCTCAAAAATACTGATAGTAGCCCTCTCCAACTCTACCAAACGTCCATTGGTAGAATTGGTTGATTTCAATTCGCTTTCCATCCGTTAGAATGGCAAAAATGGGTCCAGCGTAAAAAGGCCGGTGGAATGGCCCAAGTTATGAAGAGGCCCGGAGGTTAATGATCGGGTGCAGAGAAGTGCACAGTAGCGTAGTGAGGTCGAAAACGATGTGAAACAGCGGTCACATGCCAGAGATTCGTCTCGGCAGCAACATAACATGCGTTTCTATCAAAATGATCTCCTCACCCTTCTCTCAAGTGGCATCCCTGTCATAGAAACGGTTCCCTCTTCACAATTTGACTTGTAGCCAACCAACTAGGACGCTTGATTCATACGCAAGCTTGATAAATTTGATATTTTATAGTTCTACTGCTATCTTTAAAACATAAAGGCTCACACCTAAAATTGAAATATTATGTTTCAATATGTTCTAAAAAATCAACATGAAAGTTTAACTAATATAGCTCATGATCTGATAAGGAACCTTTGTTTCTTTTCAATCGCCACATTCCTTATAGCAGATAGTGGTTGATGGAGGCATTTTATCCTTTTTAAATCTTTATAATGTTATGTTTTAATTGATGGATTTCATGTTTCTATTCCAAGAAAAAAATATATAAAGGTCAGTTGACTTTTGTTGAAAGATTAAAAAATCAATATTTAACCTATCTATTTATCATTTTTCTTTAAATTAATTTACTTGATTTATAAAACAGTATGCAGCATAACTTAAGTGTTTCAGAATGTATATTATAATTAAATAATTTATTTAACATTTTATCACATCAGACAGCCAGCTGGCTTTTGCGGTAATGATTATAGATAATATGACAACCTCTTTAAAAAAACTAAGCATGCATTCAACGGTATTTTCCGTAAGATGAGATAACATCCTTTACACATTTAACTCGTAACAGTAGAAGAACTTTCCTACCGTGTTATCAAATAAACCCATTATTTGGACTCGAAAACATACATGGATGATGATGAGCTACCCAAATCCAACTCAACTCAGGGAAAGACCTAAGAAGAAAGAGGCAGGGCAGGGGAGAGAGGGTGAATGAAATAAATGGGAGATAGAGAGGGAGGTGGTGGTGGTGGTGGCGGCGGTGGGTGACAGCGGAAGATGCGGGAAGGGCTCATGTGCCCATGGAGGTACCTCACATGCAAACGTCCCTCCATTATTACTACTTCATGAGCCTATCCATTCCCATATTGCCACGTCACCCCCACCCCTCTCTCACCTCTACTGGGCTGGGCCCCCAAACTCACTTTGACAGGCCCGCTTGTTCCCTCACCCCCACCAGATGTGGGCCCCACCCGCCCATGTGCTCCTGCTGCCCTCCCCCTCTCCGCGTCGCTTAACCCCTCTCACCAACCACCACACTTTAGCCCCGTGCCAATTCAACAGTGGAATTTCTATGGACAGTTATACCCTTATTTAGACTAAGATCTTAGAATTCTAATCAAACACTGCTCCTTAAAATAGATTGTAAGACGACACATAAATGAATTTCGATACATTCCTTGCGTTTCTTTAACCTGTGGATTTGAAAAACCTGCAATACCCCCTATGAAGAAGAAAAGCCCTTGTAAGTTTAAAACTTTTCTGGTTACCAGGCAAAAAAAAAAACAGAGAAAAAGAAAAGGGCTTGCAGGTTTGATATTCGTATACGTTTAATAAACTTACTTCATGCTTCGTATTGCTGAATCTTATCAGCGTGCATGATCTCACTTGTTAGAAAGTGGCATGGGTCACTGTTTATGGAAGGAGCCCGTGCCCGTGCCCTACAGATTTCAGGTGCACTGAAACAGAATGGTATTGCTCATACACGGCAGAGTACCACACCTTTCCTTTATCTCGCTCGTTCCCTAAATATACCAAACAAAACTCTTCACCTTGCTCAATTAAATTTTCTCATCCCTAAAAATATCGCCCACTTGCCCCATCTTCTCACTGATAATTGAAGGGCACAGTGCCTGGGACAAATTTGGGGGAAAATAATAGCAACATGGATGCTAACAAACAAATCTTGATCATGAAGCTCACATGGAATAATAATGATAAAATACATTAACTGAATCCCAAAAGCCCCAACAATCCAACCACCACAGCATTTCCTCTATTTAAACCCCAAGTCCCCTTCGCATCCG
Source organism: Vachellia pachyceras (assembly GCA_025593235.1). Classification (NCBI taxonomy): domain Eukaryota; kingdom Viridiplantae; phylum Streptophyta; class Magnoliopsida; order Fabales; family Fabaceae; genus Vachellia; species Vachellia pachyceras. Next base: position 9,929 of record JANTPZ010138646.1, read on the forward strand.
AATCAAACCAGCCAAACCATCAAACTCTTCTGAACCAGAGTAATAGCGATGGCTAAGCTTGTCTGTGCTCTGGTTCTAGCACTCCTCGCCATTTCCATGATCTCAGCCCAGGTTAGCATCTTTTCACGCACATGTTGTCTTGTCCCATTACTCTAAGCCCCTCAAGTTTCTTCTACCTAACTCAATTGAAGGCTGGTTTGGATGTTAGGTTTGAAACCTAGGTTTCACAGATTCCGAGGTAAAACCTAGGTTTTGAAATGTGATTTATGTTTGGGAAGTTATAGCTTTTACAGATTTC